>CAUYQV010056851.1:0-11470 GCA_963574575.1 Galagoides demidoff | reverse complement strand
TGTGGTCCCAGCTACTTGGGAGGTGGAGGCAGGAGACTCGCTTGAGCCCAGGAGTTGGAGGTTGCTATGAGCTGTGATGCCATGGCACTCTACCCAGGGGGATAGCTTGAGGCTCCGTCTCAAAAAAAAAAAAAAAGAAATATAAACAGATATAGAAATCATAAAATAAATAGAAATTCTGGGACTGAAAAGTACAAAAAGTAAAATGAAAAACTCACTAAAGGAGTATGAAAGTAGATCTTTGCTGGCAGAAGAAAGAAAAGGGGAACTTAGGATACATCACTTAATATTAACCAATCTGAGGACACAAAATATATAGAACGTGGAAAAATGAACAGATTTGAAGAGACCTGTAGAACATCATCAAGTGTACTAACATATACCTTATGTGCATTATGGGAATTTGACAGGGAAAAGAAAAACAGAAAGGAGAAGAAAGAATTTTTAAAGAAATATGGCTGAAAATTACTCAAGTTTGATAAAAGACACAATCTATGTATCCAAGAAGTTTGATGCATTGCAAAGAGGATAATCTCAATGAGACCTCAAGCAAAACACATCATAACCATCTTGTCAAAACTCCAATATATGGTACTATACTGCAGTAACAATAATATTGACAATTTTCAAGTTCTCTGAGTTGAGTGGTGGTTTCCCAAATGTCAAAGAGAAAAATAATGAAAGAGAAGGAAAAGAAAGGAAAGGTAAGAAAAGGAACAAAAAGGAAGCAAGACGCAGTAGTGAATGTGTTGGATACCTTTGTACATCTGAAAGGTTCATATTTTAAAATGTCTTAACGCTTCACAGCTGACATTCTCTATGAAAACATGTCAGATATCAGAGGGTAAGTTTCAAGTGTGGCAAAAGGTCAACATCAAAGGCTAGAAGGAAATTAGTGAAATCAGTTTGGGTGCATGGACTTTGAGGTCCCTCAAGAACATTTGGTCAGTGATATCCCATAGACAGTTGGCAAGGCTGATATGAGATTCAGAGGAGGAAATATCCTGGAGATGTAGATTTGGGAGTCATTGGTATTTATAGGAAAATGAAGATGACCCACTGGGTGTGAACCCAGGGACTGAGGAGAGAGGAGGCTCAGGACAGCACTCCAGGAGTATCAGGAGCTCAGCTCCCTGACAGGCACCAGCACCTGGGCTTGAGTCAGGCAGAACCCGTCTTGAAAGCGGATTACGGGGCTCAAGAGCTAAAGCTGAAAGCTCTTGGCAAAGTAGGGTACCCTCTCTGATCAGCTGGCCACAGTGTGCATCTGAGAGGGATGCTGTGCAAGGATGCCTTGTTATGTGCCAGGTAAAGCACCTGGGGTTAGAAAGCCTCCCATTCCCCCTCAAGACTTTCCTCCCCTTTGTGACACACACCCCTCCCACCATCTTTAGCTTCCCGGTCCCTCTAGGAAAGGGAGGTGAGGTGGGCGGGGCAGGGGATGGCCAAGCTCCAGTGACGCAGGGCTCATGTGACTGGCCGGGTGCCTATGTGGGTACCAGCCCTCTTGTCCGCCCACCAGCCGGCTCACCTTGCTGCCCCGGTCTGGTCTCAGCGCCCGTACAGAACTAGCTCCCTGGGTTGCCCAGGTGGCGGGACAGCAGCGAGCGGGCTTCCTCGAGCCCGAGGCAGGCAGCGAAGACCTGGCTCCGCTTCCTGCAGGTCAGTGTGAAGGCGGGTGCTTACCGCGGACACGAGAACAAGGATGGAGTGGTGGGGAAGGGGCTGGGGAAGGGATCTGGGAGATTGGTGAGGGGTGATGGGGGGTGCGGGGATGGGCACAGAGTGGGCGGCGGCGGGAGGACCCCGCAGCGGGTCAGCCAGCTTCCTCAATCCTCCTCCTGTGAGTGCCCCATCCCCTTTAGATCAGGAAATTGGGCGGGGGGCGCCCCCGCAGTGCGACAGCAAAATGCAGGCACATTCTGGAAATAATCCCCTCTCACACTCTGCACCTATGAAGACAAATTGACCTCTGTGAAGAGCGGGTGGGATGGAGCAGGTTGCCTCCAGGGGGAGGAGGCATGAGACCCAAACGCAATTTGAAAGCATCTCGGTCTGGCGCTCAAGGCCTGAAAAGAAATGGCGGCTGGGGTGCGGGAGAGGTAGATAGATGTCTGTCGGGTGAAAAGGGCCTGGAAGCAGGAAAGGGAACCGAGTCCCTGTGAGCCCACTGAGCACGCAGCCCCCGCCCAGTCTCCTGTCTGCAGGTCTCGGTGTCTGTTCCTGGCACTCTGCGAGGCCTGAGGAGGAGGAGCAACCTGTCCAGAATCTCTGCAGGTGGGTGAAGGGGTGGGCGGCAGGAAAAGCAACTCAGAAGGGTTGAGAGAGTGGGAGGAATGGCCTGGGCAGAATTAGGGGCCCCACTGCCCAGGCTGAAGGAGTGTAGAGAAGTGGCCGGGCCTGCTAGGGAATGGTGGGCTCACGTGTGTGGGAGAAATGATGGGGTATGGAGTGGGAAGAAGGCACACTTGGGGCTAGGGTAGGGGATCCTTCACGAGGGGCAAGATGCAAGTGCTATCAGGACTTGCCGTCACCCCATGCCTTCAGTTTCCCGTGTCTCTTCTTTTCTTCCCTCCTATTCCCCAGGAAAGGAAAAAGAGGGAAAACCTCAACATGGAGAAACCCTGTAGTAAACACGAAGGGAAACCGGAAAACGAGGGAAAGCCAGAAGACGACGTAGAGCCTGAAGATGAAGCCAAGTCAGACGAGGAAGAAAAGCTGGACATGGAAGAGAAGCCAGAATGTGAGGGAAAGCTAGAGGATGAGGGAGAGCCAGATGAGGAGGGACAAGAAGATGAGGGAAAGCAGGGAAAGTCTGAAGGTGAAGGCAAATCACAAGGTGAGGGCAAGACAGAATCCCAGGCAAAGCCAGAGAGCCAGGCACGGGCCGCTGAAAAGCGTCCAGCTGAAGATTATGTGCCCCGGAAAGCAAAAAGAAAAACGGACAGGGGGAGGACTGACGACTCTCCCAAGGACTCTCGGGAGGACTTACAGGAAAGGCATTTGAGCAGTGAGGAGATGATGAGAGAATGTGGAGATGTTTCAAGGGCCCAGGAGGAGCTAAGGAAAAAGCAGAAAATGGGTGGTTTTCATTGGATGCAGAGAGATGTACAGGATTCATGCGCCCCAAGGGGCCAGCGGGGTGTCAGGGGAGTGAGGGGTGGAGGTAGGGGCCAAAGGGGATTACATGATATTCCATATCTTTAATGCCTTTGGCCTTCAATTCTGAGTTCTCTGATGAGAATATTGCCGGCCCTGCTTTCCTTGGTAGATATTTGCCAGGTCCTGTGCTTTATCTTTAAGCTGATAATTTGCTTTAGCTGTCACTCTCCTTACCAGCAGCCTTTTGATCAAATTACAGCGCTCTTTTAGTATCGAATTTTCATTCATGTGCATGGAAGAAGTGTACATTGTAAAGTAACAATAAAATTAGCAGAACCAAATATACAGTATCAGCTGACTTTTGTAAAAATGTAAATATGTATTTGGGCACAGAGAAAACTCTGAAAGTTTGTACATTGGAAATTAGGCAATGGTTGTTTCTGCATGGGGGACAAGGATAGGTCTCAAATGTAATCAAAAATGAGTCCAGTCACCTGATGGGTAGGTAACTCCATGCCAATCCTCTGCTACTGTGCCCCTCCCATGTCCTCCCCAGCTCAGTGAGCATTGCTATCCCCTCTGGGTCCCCTACTCATGCTACGCAGAGGCATCCTATGGCTCCCCCATGTGTGATTCTTTTCTTTTCTTTGCTCAGTCATCTCTACTTTTCCCTAAAGGATATGGTTACATTTGTCATAATAAAAAATAAAACAGAAACAATAAATAATCAATTGAACTGTTCAGTGAGCTTATGAAAGCAATGAAGACACTTAAAATTCCTATTATCCGAACATAACAAGTAAAATTCACATTACTTCTGGGATTAATAACTAGAAGAGTCAACCTGGCAATTATTACATATCCATTGCTGTACGAGTCAGTCTTGTGATCTGTAACATGGGATAATACTTGCTTTACAGGACTATTTAATGGATCAGATGAGGTGCTGAACAAATGAGCTTCATTGAGCTGGCTCCCTTGAAGTAGCATAACCCTGTACCCTGTCAGACACTAAAAGGAGAGCTGAAAGTATCTTCCACTTGTGCCCAAAACAACTTCAAGCAGCTAAGAAGAAGGCCCCACCCTTCTTTGGATGCTACCATATCTGGTGGTCATTCCTGCTGTGCCCAGTACCTGTACTATTTACTAACAGCCACTGATATAATGGAGTCCTCATGGTGACAAATCTCTTCTCATTTAGTACAGTTCTAGAGGGCCAACCCCCCCTATTTGAGCCCTATATGAGTGTAGATAAAGTCCTTCTCCCAACTGCAGGCGGTACTACCCCAAGGCTGCCTGGGTCCCACACAGTTGTAAGCAAAGTAGTCATTAACATTTTTAGGTTGGGCAGCACCTGTGGCTTAGTGAGTAGGGTGCTGGCCCCATGTACCAAGGGTGGTGGGTTTGAACCCGGCCCTGGCCAAACTGCAACAAAAAATAGCCAGGCATTGTGGTGGGCGCCTATAGTCCCAGCTACTGGGGAGGCTGAGGCAAGAGAATCGCCTAAGCCCAAGAGCTGGAGGTTGCTGTGAGCTGTGATGCCATAGCACTCTATACCTAGGGTGAAAATGGGAGACTCTGTCTCTAAAGACAAAAAAATTAAAATTAAAAAAATAATAAAAAAGATGACTTGTATTCATAAAAAAAATTAGGTCATTTTACATTTACTTATAGTTTCCTTTCTTTACTTAGAACTCAAGACAATTTTATTTATTTATTTATTTATTTATTTATTTATTTATTTATTTTGTGACAGAGTCAAACTGTTGGCCTGCCTAAAGTGCAATGGCATCATAGCTCACAGCAATCTCAAAGTTTTGAGCAAGTGATCCTCTTGCCTCAGCTTCCTTAGTAGCTTGGACAATAGGCACCCACCACAACACCTGGCTAGTTTCTCTATTTTTAGTAGAGATGGGGTCTCACTCTTGCCCAGGTTGGTCTTGAACTCCTGAGCTCAGGTGATCCATTTGCCTTGGCCTCAAGACTTAAAACATTTTAGATCTGGCTTGGCACCAGTAGATCAGTGGTTAGGGCACTGGACACATACACCAAGGCTGGCAAGTTTGAACCCAGCCTGGGCCTGCTAAAACAACAATGACAACTGCAACAAAAAAATAGAGCCAGGCATTGTGGCAGACGCCCGTAGTACCATCTACTTGGGAGGCTGAGGCAAGAGAAACTCTTAGTCCAAGAGTTTGAAGTTACTGTGAGCTGTGACACCACAGCCCTCTACCAAGGGGGGGCGATATAATGAGACTCTGTCTAAAAAAAAAAAAAAGCTGAGTGTTGTGGCAGGCGCCTGTTGTCCCAGCTACTTGGGAGGCTGAGGCAAAAGAACTGCTTATGCCCAAGAGTTTGAGGTTGCTGTGAGCTATGACATCATGGAACTCTACCGAGGATGGCAAAGAGAGACTCGAATTAAAAAAAAAAAAGACATTTTATATCCACTGGGGAATGTGTCCTGAGACTAATCTACTGACCAGAAAATGAATTGTGTCACCCCATCCCAGTATCCCAGGGAAATTATATCTAAATTTTCATACATTTCTAAGTATGAATTTTCTCTGAAAAGCCTCCTGGCTGGTCTTTTATACAAAATCAAGGTACTTGTCCATACATAATATCAGAGAATTACACATCTTGAGTTTCAGGCTAAGAAATATCTCTTCTGGGTGGTGCCTAGAGCTCAGTGGGTAGGGCATTGGCCACATACACCAGGGCTGACGGGTTCGAACCCAGCCAGGTATGCTAAAAACAATGACAACTACCAAAAAAAAAATTGGTTAGGCATTGTGGCGGGTGCCTGTAGTCCCAACTGCTTGGGAGGGTGAGGTAAGAGAATTGCTTGGGCCCAAGAGTTTGAGGTTGCAGTGAGCTGTTATGTCACAGCACTCTATCGAGGATGACATAGTGAGACTCTGTTTCAAAAATAAGAAAAAGAAAGATAGATAGATAGATCTCTTCCCATTCCAAATCAATTCCAAATGAAAAGAATGATAGTGCTCTTAAAAATATTAAAAGCGCTTGGGGGGGCGTCTATGGCTCAGTGGGTAGGGTGCTGGCCCCATGTACTGAGGGTGGCGGGTTCAGGCCTGGCCCGAACCAAACCACAACAAAAAAATAGTCAGGCATTGTGGGAGGCGCATGTAGTCCTAGCTACTCAGGAGGCTGAGGCAAGAGAATCGCCTAAGCCCAGGAGTTGGAGGTTGCTGTGAGCTGTGTGACTCCATGGCACTCTACTGAGGGTGACAGAATGAGACTCTGTCTCAAAAAAAAAAAAAATTAAAAGCGCTTAGCGTTAGGCATTTTTTTTTTTTTTTTGAGACAGAGTCTCAAGCTATCCCCCTGGGTAGAGTGCCATGGCATCACAGCACATAGCAACCTCCAACTCTTGGGCTCAAGCGAGTCTCCTGCCTTAGCCTCCCAAGTTGCTGGGACTACAGGTGCCCGCCAGAACACCCGGCCATTTTTTGGTTGCAGCCATTATTGTTGTTTGGCGGGCCCAGGCTGGGGATTCGAACCCGCCACCTTAGGTGTATGTGACTGGCTCCTTAGCCGCTTGAGCCACAGGCGCCGAGCCGCATTAGGCATTTTTATTTAACTCACCAGTATATCTCCTTAGAAAAACAAAGACTTTTTCATATTCATCCTTTTATCTCTTGTGTTGTACTTGACACATATATTCATACTTAAAAATTCCTTAATTATGATTGAGTCAGAATTGCTGAGATTTTAGCAACTTGAAGTTCAAAAATAAATACAGGAGAAGTGTTATGTTCAGTTAGATAAAACCATTTTAACTTTGTGTATAATATTTTTTTTTCAAAATGTTTTAAAACATTACCTGGGTAACTTCTTAAGAATGTAGTATCGGCTGGGCGCCTGTGGCTCAATTGGCTAAGGCGCCAGCCACGTACACGTAAGGTGGCGGGTTCGAATCCCCAGCCCGGGCCCGCCAAACAACAATGATGGCTGCAACCAAAAAAATGGCCGGGCGTTGTGGCAGGCGCCTGAGGTCCCAGCTACTTGGGAGGTGGAGGCAGGAGACTCGCTTAAGCCCAGGAGTTGGAGGTTGCTATGAGCTGTGATGCCATGGCACTCTACCCAGGGGGAAAGCTTGAGGCTCTGTTTCAAAAAAAAAAAAATGTAGTATCCTGGCTCAGTGCCTGTGGCTCAAGTGGCTAAGGCGCCAGCCACATACACCTAAGGTGGCGAGTTCGAATCCAGCCCGGCCCGCCAAACAACAATGACAGCTGCAACCAAAAAATAGCTGGGCGTTGTGGTGGGTGCCTGTGGTCCCTGATACTTGGGAGGCTGAGGCAGGAGACTTGCTTGAGCCCAGGAGTTAGAGGTTGCTGTGAGCTGTGATGCCACAGCACTCTACCCAGGGGGAAAGCTTGAGGCTCTGTCTCAAAAAAAAAAAAAAAGAATGTAGTATCCTGGTTTGTACCACAGACCCAGAATTTCCATGAATGAGGCTCTAGAATCTAGTTTCCACACACTCCCCAGTGGATTCTGATGTACAACAAAATTTGATACATTGTATGATCTCAATTACTTTATAATATGAGCCATAAAAAACCTAGGATGAAATGTAAGGAAATGTTGAAATGTTTATCTGAATTTAGTAGGCAGAAAGCATACATGTATAACAACCAAAAGAAGTCCAAACTACATGCAAGATTTGTACACTGACAGCTACAAACATTGACGAAAGAAAATAAGAGTTAAATGAATGGAGAGATACATGATCCATGTATTAGAAGAGTCAATAGTGTTAATATGGTAATTTTCAGCTGGGTGCCAGTCACATGCTCCAGGGCTGGTGGGTTTGAACCCAGCCCCAGGACTGCTAAACAAACAAACAAACAAACAAAAAAACAGCTGGGCATTTGTGGCAGGCACCTGTAGTCTCAGCTAATAGGGAGGCTGAGGCAAGAGAATCACTTGAGCCCAAGTGTTTGAGGTTGCTGTGAGCTATGATGCTACAGCACTCTACCGAGGATGAGAAAGGGAAACTCTGTCTCAATAAAAAATAATACATATGGTAATTTTCTCCAAAATTGATCTATAAATTAAATGCTGTCCAATTAAAATTCCAGCAAGCTGAGATTCTAAAAGTTATATAGGAAAGGAAAGGAAAGGACATAGGATAGCCAAAATAATTTTCAAGTTGAAGAACAAATTTGGAAGACCAACACTGCCTGATTTCAAAACTAATTATAAAGCTATAGTAATCAAGACTGTGTATTATCAGCATAAAGACAGACATACAGATTGATGAAATAAAGTAATTCACACATAAACAAGCTGGAAATAAGCTCACACATAAATGGTCAATTCATTTTTTCAAAAAAGTCCTAAAGTAGGCTGGGCATCCATAACACAGTGGTTATGGTGCCGGCCACATGCACCAAGGATGGCGGGGACGAACCTGGCCTGGGCTATCGAAAACAACAATGACAACTGGAACAACAATAACAAAAATAGCCAGGCATTGTGGCAGATGCCTGTGGTCCCAGCTACTTGGGAGTCTGAGGCAAGAGAATCACCTAAGCCCAAGAGTTTGAAGTTGCTGTGAGTTGTGATGCCCTGGCACTCTACTGAGGGCAACATAGTGAGACTGTCTCAAAAACAAAACAAAAAAAAGTCCTAAAGAAATTCAATGGAGAAAGGACAGCGTTTTCAACAAGTGGTGTTGGACTAACTAGACATCCATATCCAAAAAAGTATCTTTACCTCACATCATACATGAATAAAACATAAATTTGATTTGTTTTATTTTGTTTTTTTTTTGAGACAGAGCCTCAAGCTGTCCCCCTGGGTAGAGTGCTGTGGCATCACAGCTCACAGCAACCTCCAACTCCTGGGCTCAAGCAAGTCTCCTGCCTCAGCCTCCCAAGTAGCTGGGACCACAGGCGCCCACCACAATGCCCGGCTATTTTTTGGTTGCAGCCGTCATTGTTGTTTGGCAGCCAGGGTTGGATTTGAACCCGCCACCTTAGGTGTATGTGGCTGGCGCCTTAGCCACTTGAGCCACAGGCACTGAGCCAGTGTTACAGTTTTTTAAATAAGAAAATGTGACAGTTTAGTTCAAAATATTAATATCTGTCCACTTCAACAGTAAACACAATAAATTCTATATTATCTAGGATGCTTAGGAAGTAGAATGGCTTCATTAAGTTAATATCCTGGTCAAGTAAAGATTGTACCTTTTTCAGATGTAGCTAAAAATCCTTATGTGTCTATGTGTCTACTTTCCTGTGTTACTAATTACTGTATATAAATCCAAATAAATGCTTGATTGCAGTACATCAGGCTTTTTCATAGGAATGTAGAAAAAGTATCTATGTGATTATAGAGCCTAAAGGCAGAGGAGAGTAGACTGAATTTGCACTGACCCCAATGTCTACAGGTTCCTGGCACTTTGGCACTCTCATCCTGCACAGGTAGCAGGTCTGTCCATTTGACCATAGCACTCTCTCCTGGTGATCCTAGGCATAGCCTCACTAACCTGTTACTTGAGAGGAATCTTTTTTTTTCCCCTTAGATCTGGCTTCTTTTAGAGCAGTGGTTCTCAACCTTCCTAATGCCACAGCCCTTTAATACAGTTCCCACAGGTTGAGAACCGCTGCTTTAGAGCAATGTGAAGAGTAGGATCCTATAACTAGGACAAATGAAAGTACCATCCTCTTGCCTTCTGTTCCACTTTAATGATTTTTTTTAATTGAGGCAAAATTCATATAACAAAATTCACACTTTTTTTTTGAGACGGAGCCTCAAGCTATCCCCCTGGGTAGAGTGCCATGGCATCACAGCTCATAGCAACCTCCAACTCCTGGGCTCAAGCGAGTCTCCTGCCTCAGCCTCCCAAATAGCTGGGACCACAGGCGCCCGCCACAATGCCCGGCCATTTTTTGGTTGCAGCCACCATCGTTGTTTGGCAGGCCTGGGCTGGGGATTCGAACCCGCCACCTTAGGTGTACGTGGCTGGCGCCTTAGCCGATTGAGCCACAGGCACCGAGCCGAAACCCCATCTTTACTAAAAATAGAAAAACTAGCCAGGCGTTATAGCAGTCCCACCTATTGAGAGGCTGAGGCAAAAGGATTGCATGAGCCCAAGAGTTTGAAGTTGCTGTGAACTATTATGCCAGGGCAACAAAATGAGACTCTGTCTCTCTCTATATATATATTCAATATATATATATTATTCTAAGACACTAGAAGCCTTCATCAGGTGGCCACAGGGGTCCTGGTATAAAAAATTATAAGAACCCCTAAATCAGAGATTTCCCTAAGTATACACAAACACTTGTGCATGTATATTTTTTAAATCACGTATGGTAGTCAGTGTAATCTTTTAATAAAACCCCAATCTGACCATGTCACTATCTGTGCTTAAAACCCATCAAGGGCCTACACCCTTTCATCATTGTTTTCCTTATAAAATCCTAGATCCCTCTCAGGGCAGGCAGGGCTCCTTCTAATACACCCCCCTCTCCAAGAATGCATCTTGATCTTCTATATCTCATTCTGTCCCCTCTGTGCTTCCTCCCTCACCTGAACCCCTTTTGCCCACTGACTAAACTGTTGCTCAACCTATAGCACCCGATCAATGTCCCCTCTCTGGAAGTCTTCCTCAGCCCAGACAGGAGGACACTCAAGAAAGGGGCCTCTTCTCCTCTGAGCTCCCATTTATCTGGTCTCTCCCTTGCAGTGGTACTTGGCAGGCTGCCACTTAGGACCTCACCTTGTTCCCAGGGCACAAGATTGCCCACTGCCAGCATTATGCCCACTTGGCAGGGGCAGAGGGGCAGTAGGAGTGGCTCACTGTGTACCAGCCATCTCCACCCCTGAGTTAACCTTCAATCTCCAGGAGGAAGATTGTAATGCCTTTGAGACTGGGCATACTTACTATGCCTGGCAGCCACAGGCTGGGCTGTGCTAGTAACAGGCAGAGGCCGTGGTGCCCTCAGGTCCCACCTGTACTATACACCCAAGGTCCACAACCGGCCTGGAGTCTCTGGCACCTTCATTTCCATGTGTGTCTTTTTTTATTATTTATTTTTTTAATTAATTATTTTTATTAAATCATAACATTTTACATTGATGCATTTATGGGGTCCAGGGTACTGCTTCATATACAGTATGAAATGTTTACATTGAACTAAGTAACACACCCATCACAATTATACTCATTTCTTAATAGTTTTGAAAGGTACCATTACATCATGCACATTAGGTGAAGTCCCCCCAAATACCCTTTCTTCCCATGTCCTCCCTCCCCTCCCCTCTCTCTCCTCTGTCTTAATCTCCGCGCATCCACCCTAATCTCCCTGCAGCCCGGGGCACAATTCTTTCCCAGCAA
>CAUYQV010056848.1:0-38346 GCA_963574575.1 Galagoides demidoff | reverse complement strand
CCCCCCTCCCCACATTCTTAGGCTATTTGGTTATAGCTTTCATATAAAAGGTATAAATTAGTTTCATAATAGAGGTGTGTACATTGGATACTTTTTCCTCCATTCCTGCGATACTTTGCTCAGAAGAACATTCTCCAGCTCCATCCATGTGAACATGAAGGACGTAAAGTCTCCATCTTTCTTAATGGCTGCGTAGTATTCCATGGTATACCTATACCACAGTTTGTTGATCCATTCGTGGATCAATGGGCACTTGGGCTTCTTCCATGACCTGGCTATTATGAATTGGGCTGCAATGAACATTCTGATACAAATATCTTTGTTGTAATGCGATTTTTTGTCATCTGGGAATATACCTAATAAAGGAATTGCAGGGTCAAATGGGAGGTCTATTTTTAGTTCTCTAAGTGTTCTCCAGATGTCTTTCGATGGGTGATTTTCAATCTGTCAGCATCCTCCCATTGGACCCAGCCTCCCATCTAGCATCTCTTGCATTCTGGGTATCATTGTACATGCTAATCCATTCACCTGGGATGCAAGAAATAACAATGCAAATGAAAATTGATACAGTTCACTGATTTAAATATTGACTAATAAAAACATCTTAATTGTAGAGAGCTAAAAAAATGGAAATAAATATACTTTAGGTGAAAGTTATAAGATGGATAGTGTTGAAGGGGAATATGTATGTGCAGTAGTCTAAGATTATAATAGGATTGAGATGATAGAAATCTGAATTATATATATAATCTTAGGTATATATTTACTATGGATATATTATGTGTGTATATATATGTATGTATATTTAAAATTTAGCAGTAAAGATCCTTAAAGAACTATGTGAGATTCTTTAATTCATTCCTTCTTCAAATATTTGTTGAATGTTCATTCAATAAGCATGTTAGATATTGTGGGGGATATCAGTGAAAACAAGACAGCAAGTCTTTTCTCAAAAAGCTTATGCTGTTGTCTATAAGGGAAGTAATACAAAAAATACAGAATGGAGGTTGGAAAACTTTTTCTGTCAAGGGCCAAGTATGAAGTATTTTAGGCTTTGCCAGACATAGGGCCTTGGTACAACTCTTCAACTCTGCTGTTGCAGTGGGAAAGGAGCCACAGGTAATAAGTAAATAAATGGGTGTGGCTGTGCGCTAATAAAACTTTCATTATAAACAGGTGGTGGGTGCCATAGTTTGCTCACACCTAGAAAATATAAAGCAAAAATTCCATCTGGGAAATCCATTAAATGGGAGTTGAGAAGAGGGAGAGCTTGCATCTAGTTAGCAACAGTGTAAAAGGGCTACATGTGGGTGTGACTTAATCTAGAACTGTAGCGAGAGGTGGAATCTTAACGTTGGGTTATGGTAAGGAGAAAGGTGAGGGAGAGACAGGAATGAAACTCTTGGAAGAGAAAAAAATGTAAGCAGAAGCACAGTGGAATTGGTTAGCAAATGAGTGTGCGGTAGCAACTCAGTTTGGTTTAGATGTAGTATATATTAAGTGGAATAATAGCAACATAGGTGAGAAGGAAGGTTTGGGCAAGACCAAGAAAGGCTTTACCATCAGGCAAAGGAGACAGCTTGGGTGGGTTGATGGTATGCCATTGTGCCAGAGGATGGCATTAACATTCATGCTTAAAAAGTTGATCTAATATTCTGGGGTACCTAAAGCTTATACAACTAGGGGATACTCTTCAAGAAAAAGGTTACAATATTACAAATTTGACATTAGGTACAGGACCTAATGAATGGGGCCCATGTAAGTGTTGGGGCCCTGAAGTCTAAGTTTCATCAACTTTCTGAAGAATCCACCACTATACGTGGAATTACGTAGGACAGCAACAACAGTAGTCTTGGTTAGAGATAGTAAGGAATTGATGTGGAAATGGCAGAGGGAATTGGAAAGAAGGGCCAAATATCAGATTCTATAGAGCTAAAAGTGCAGGGCTCAGCAAATTATTGGATGCAGGAGGCAAAGAAGGGGAAGAGACAAAGATGGATCTGAGATTTACAGTAAAGATTACAAGGAGGATGGTGATGATGTTAAACTAGACAACATAACACAAAGGGGGTTCTGGGTTTTGAAGGAAGTAGATGAAATCAGTTTTGACCAGAATGAATTTGAGATGTTTTAGGTAGAAAAGTACAACAGGTCCTTAAAAATGTGAAATTTAGAGACAGGGAAAGAAGTCTGAATTTGGGAGTCACCTATGTCAACATGAGCGTTGTGACAGAATGAGATTATCAAGGGAGAAGAATACACGGAGATCAGAAGTCTTTGGATGGAGCCATCTCCTCATTTGGTAAATGTTAAAATGGAAAAACTATGTCTCCTGAATTGATATGCTCTCTGGATGTTTTTATTTGCTTTCTGGCTGCCAAAATTTTCTATAAATATCTCATAACTTTAGCAGATTACTTAGAATGAAGCTACTTTTTATGCTACTTATTATCAATTAGAAGTTATAGGCATTGCCCTGAAATTTAACATTTAGATTATTTATACTCATTTTGACTTTAAACACCTATTTCCTAAGATGACATTCACCATGATTTTTAGTCTTATTTTAGGAAGATCCAAAAATTTATGAATATATGCTGTATATGCCCCCCTCTCTGACAAGATAACCTTTAAATCTGTCTTCCTTTCCTAGAATTTACAATTATTCTACCTCGGAAGGGGTCAGACCTCTAGAACTTGAAGGAAAGAAGAACTCTTGAGATGCGTGTAATTATAAGTAATAATTATGCTCTTCTACTGTAATTACTGTTCCACTTTAGAGCTTCTGTCTGCCCCTTCATGATTCCTTGTGACACTAACAGCATCTAAGAAGTTTGGTGCAAGCTTCTGGAAAAAATAGATATACTTTTTGAGAGTGTTTGTTTAATTATCTGGTCTCAAAGGCCTGGTACAAAAATTGCAGGATGTTCAGGATGTTAATATCTATCCAATCAATCATCTTCCCCCTTTTAAAGAAACTTAGTTGCAATACAAAAAGTTTTTCCTATTATTGTGTTTTTTTTAAATGTTTTAATTATTTTTTCCAAAGGTCTTTCAGTAATTATTTTTACCATTTTGAGAAGCATATTCTCCTGCCCAGCATTCTTGGGATTACTTGAAACATGAGTTGATTAGAATAAAATACTCTAAAACTGGTTTCCAGCCTGGTTCATTACCAGAATCATCTGGGAGACCAAAAATACACAGATTTAAATCATCTGCAACCATCAACACTTTATATCTTGTCTTTGGTTGGCATGCAATTCTTTCCTTCTTCTTTCTCTGCTTACCTTTGCCCTGAGATAGTTCATTCATTCTCATGGAAAAACGTCATCTATATTCAGATAATACCCAAATTCATGTCTCTAGTCCAGTTGTTTCACCTGAATCCAATTACACACTTGGCATTTCCACTTGGACAATTCACCTACACACTGCATCTCAAATTAGCATTCCCCGAACTCTGTTCTCTACCTCAGTCAACGTGTTTTTCTTGAAATCTTTTACTTGTTAGGGAATAACCTCTAGAGATGCAGATACGTAGGTATCACCCTTGATTATTCTTTTCCCCAGCAATTCATTAGCATATTTTAATTCTGTAGATTCTTTCTAATAAATAGCTGGAAGCTGTCCATTTTCACTGCCATCAACATCATCAAACTTCTAAGGATGGATCCAAGCTGCTTCTCTCATCTGAACTATGTACAGTCTCCTAAATTGTGCTCTGATTCACTCTTGCCTCTTGCATCCCCCAGTGGCCAGTGGGTCTCACATAGATTCCCCCGAAAAACATAGAAAATACTGATGGTTGGTCTCTGATCCTTCTGATCTGTGGTTCATCTCCACCCCTTCACCCTCCTTGCTCTACTTTGGTTCTGGATTCAGCTTCCTCCCTTTCCAAGTACACCAGTCCAGGCAATGAATCTTGGAATTGGCTCCGTGTAGGAGGCACCTGTGAGAAATACCTTGGCAATAAGGGATTGGGGAAGGGATTTAACATCATTGGCTCTTGTTAGTGAGATGCACGATTGCACGAAAGTATGTACATCATTGGTTAGCAGTCTCCACACCTGTGGTGTAGGCGGCCACGGCGTTACTTCTATAAATAGATTGGGGAGCAGTTACCCGGGGCTCCTTCTTTGGCTTTGCTTCTTGCTGGAAGAACGCCTGATGGGCGCTCCCCTACTGAGACTGCTGCTGAGATGCTCGCTCCTACTAATATTGAATGTGACTTCGAAGGTGCTTCAGCACCTGAGACCACAACGAGAGGTACCCCGAGTAAGCTGGCTCAGCGGTCCGTGTCAGGACAGTTTTGTGGGCCCCCACAGCTAGGTGCGTGTTGGTTGTTGGCTATTTTTCTGTAAAGTAATCCCAGCTCATATTTCCATCATGTGATTTGGGATTGGGAGAACAACATGCTTCCAATCTATCCCACTTTGTGGTTAGGAATGTGACTCAGGATTTAGAACATTCCATCAGCCTCCTGTTCAGGACCATTCAGCATTTTTTTCTGATAGTTTTTGGCTGGAGATATGGGGGAAGATATGAACTGCTGGAGATGTGAACCTGCGCATCCCCTGACTGCGTGAAGGGCCGATCCAAAGTAGGAGAGCAAGCGACCAACGTGTGAAGAAAACAGAGTTCTGGAGAGGCAGGGCACTCCGTTTATATATCTCACATAATCCCTGCAGTAACCCACTAGGTTATATATTACTATCCCCTTTTCACTGATGAGAAAAATGAACTCCAAAGAGATTCACTAATATGCTTACGTTTTATTGCTTGAATAGAATACCATTTAGCTGTAAAGAAATATTAGCTTGACAAAAATCCATTTCTGAAGTATCTTTGTAATATTAATTCTCTCCATGCAAGAATAAGTTTATTATAAATATTGCACATCAGCATGGAAAACTATGTCTTAAGAATGTGCATATAGTCATTTACTGACACTGGTGAATCAACAGGACCATGTTTTTTGAATAAAAGGTTAGTGATGGTAGTGGGTGGCAGACTTATTGAATGTCTCAGAATGTTATGGATCTGATGGACTAAGGTTGGTTAGGATAGTGCATCTTCAAATTTAATGTGACTAAGAATCACCTAGAATCTTGTTTAAATGCAGTTTGTGATTCAATAGGACTGGGGGAGGGGGCCTGAGATTCTGCATTTCTAAAAAGCTCCCAAGCGATGCTTATCCTGGACCACTCTTGGAGTAGCAAGGGGCTACTTAGTGATGCAGGTTATACTATGTACATGTGTATTTACTGCACAAAAGTCTCTCTGTAATCTTCTGAAAGGAGATAGCCTATATTGAAATCATTTCCAATAGGATAGCATACAAAATTCATTCTCACTTAAAAGAAAAAAAAATAGAGTTTGTGGTCATGTGGTTACTTTAGGAGTTAGAGCCCCACGGTACTGTTAATCTGGGGACAGATTAAGTAAAGCTTCCATAACTCTTTTGGAAATCTGGGTGAGGAGTATCTGCTCATAGAATGTTAAATTGAAGCTCTGGTGATGGGGCAGCTCCAGAATTTTTTAAAAAAATGATAGAAGTGAAGAACCTGTAGAAGGGAGAATTTACTACCTAAGAGGTTAGTCACTTCCAACTGTCACACTGCACAAAGAGTCAGAAATGAATTGACTCTTGCAGTTCAAGTGCAGAATCATTCTTGGTAAACAGAAGCATTAACAGGTACACATTTAAACAATGAGTTCTTTTTTTTTTTCTAAACAGCAAGAGAGAGAGTTTTATTTTTCTTCCTGTCTATATTTCAACCTGGATCTTCAAAAAAATTCATTTTGTCAGTTTGTAAATAAGCTTTAAGAGGACTGGGAAGAATTTGGATTTCTGAAAAGTTAAGTACCCTGGAGTTCTTCTGCTAGATACACCATGAGAAAAATATTCTTCAGTGCTAGTAGGTACATAACAAAATTAATAAAGGTTATTGTTTAATGAGAAAAATTAATTAACATATTTTGTGAGATAGTCTCTCTCTGTTGCCCCAGCCCCAGTGGGGCTGTAGTTTACAGCAACCTCAAACTCTTGGGCTTAAGCAATCCTCCTGCCTCAGCCTCCCTAGTACCTGGGACTGTTGGCCTCTGCCAACATGCCCAGCTCATTTAAAAAATTTGTTTTATTATACTAGAGCCAGGGTCTGACTCTTGTTCAGGCCATTCTTGAATTCCTGAATTCAAGCAGTTTTCTTGCCTCAGCCTCCCAGAGTGCTAGGATTATAGGTGTGAGCCACCACACCCAGCCTGTTTTAACAGAATTTATAAAAGTGACATTTTGAAACAGGTTTAGATTGAGAAAACCATATTATTAAAATCAGTAACATTTTTTTTTTTTGTACCTGGGTCCATGGGACATTAATATTTCTTTTCTTTTTTCTTTTTGGAGGGTACAGAATTATCTGCATGAAGCCCCAGGGGTACGGAAGAAGGTAGTACAGCATAATTATTTCATTGTCTTTTGTGAAATGTGAATATAATTTTTTTTGTATCAATAGGATTGAAGGATGTTTTGAAGATTGTAGCAGACATGTAAGCAAAAGTGATTAATTTAAATTTGGCTAAAAGATGGACTTGCTAGGCATTCTTGAGCTTTCAATATTTTAAAAAGTCTAAAGGAAATTATTTGGTGATTATGCAATAGAGGCTTGTTATAACTTGTGCCTCCTTAACTTTGGCTGGTATTATAGAATTTAAGGAGAAAATACTGGCTATCTGGAGCCAGTTGGAAGAGTATTTATATGCCTTTGGTTAAAAATAAGTAATTAATTGTAATATGATGGTCTAAGCCTTTGAAAATAAGGAGTCAATGTGAACTTAAGACACTGAAAAGCCTCTTTGAACATGGAAAAGTTTAGGGGGCTATTATTAAAACTCAAATACATTACTTCTCAGGGAATATATCTTGAACCAAACCAATTGACATAATTGTGGCTGGTCAGTTAGCAAAGTTTTGTTTTTTTTCTTGAGACAGAGTCTCAGTATGTCACCCTTGGTAGAGTGCTGTCGCATCACAGCTCACAGCAACCTCAAACACTTGGGCTTAAGCGATTCTCTTGCCTCAGCCTCCCAAGTAGCCTCCAAGGAGCCATTCTATTTATTTTTATTATTTTTATTTTTTTTATTGAATGGTAACTATGTACATTAATGCACTTCTGGGGTATAGTGTGGTGTTTTCACACAGAATCTGAAACACTTCCATCAAACTGGTTAACATAGCCTTCATGTCATTTTCTTAGTTATTGTGTTAAAACGTTCGTATTCTACGTTTAGAAAGATTCACTTGTACCCTTGTAAGATAAACCACAGAAGTGATCCCTCCAATCCCCTCTCCCTTCACCCATTCCCCCTTCCCCTCTCCCTCCTCCTCCCCGTATTCTTAGGCTGTTATTAGGTTATAGCTTTCATATAAAAGGTATAAATTAATTTCAAAATAGGGGTGTGTACATTGGATACTTTTTCCTCCATTCTTGTGATACTTTGCTAAGAAGAACATTTTCTAGCTCCATCCATGTGAACATGAAGGACGTAAAGTCTCCATCTTTCTTTATGGCTGCATCATATTCCATGGTGTACATATACCACAGTTTGTTGATCCATTCATGGATTGATGGGCACTTGGGCTTCTTACATGACCTGGCAATTATGGATTGGGCTGCAATAAACATTCTGATAAAAATATCTTTGTTGTAATGTGAGTTCTGGTCGTCTGGGAATATACCTAATAAAGGAATTGCAGGGTCAAACAGCAGGTCTATTTTTAGTTCTCTAAGTGTTCTCCAGATGTCTTTCCAAAAGGAACATATTAGTTTACATTCCCACCAGCAGTGTAGAAGTGTTCCCTTTTCTCCACATCCACTCCAGCATCTCTGGTTTGGGGATTTTGTGATATAGGTTAATCTTACTGGAGTTAGGTGATATCTCAAAGTACTTTTGATTTGCATTTCTCTGATGATTAAGGATGGTAAGCATTTTTTCATGTATCTGTAGGCCGTGCATGGATCTTCTTTAGAGAAATTTCTCTTCAAGTCCCTTGCCCACCCTGAGAAGGGATCACTTGTTCTCTTCTTGCTAATACATTTAAGTTCTTTATGGATTCTGGTTATTAAACCTTTGTCAGAGACATAACCTATGAAAATCTTCTCCCATTCTGAGGGCTGTCTTCCTGCCTTACTTACTGTTTTCTTCACTGTGCAGAAGCTCTTTAGTTTGATCAGGTCCCAATAGTGTATTTTTGATGTTGCTTCAATTGCCCAGGATTTCCTCCTCATAAAATGATGTTCTCCCAGGCCGATTTCTTCAAGTGTTTTCCCTACACTAGTGTAAGTCTATTAAAGATCTAACTCTGCTAGTTGTGACACAATTTTTGATGTTAGAAATGCAGAGAGTTTTCCTATCATGAAGAATTTTCTGAAATAATAGCGTGTCATACACTTTGATTTAAAATAAATAATAAGGACCAAGCATTACAGATGCATAATCCAAGGGGGAAGTTTGAAAAATATAGAAATAATAAAAGGGTATTCCTTTCAACATAACTTTCTGGATAGAGTCTTTAATCCTCAATAGAACAAAATAATAGAAAATTACATGACAGTATTCATATCCAGGTTTTAGCTATTGGTCCTTTGATCTTTAGAGGGCTTATTAAATTTTATTTAAAACATGCTAAATAACTTCTTATGGAAAATGGCTATGCCTGAATCTAATGAATATTACTTCTGAAAATTGATTGTAATTCAAAAGATGCTGTTCTATTCAAAGCAAGTGTGTCCACTTAAAAATATGTATTTAATTGAATTTTAATTTAATCAACTTGAAGCTATGAATTTAGTGCTTCTGAAAGAAAGAGATTAAGACTGAATAAGAGAGGAGGTTCCCATCCTGCTTTGCTGGTACATTTAAGATTTCACCTGAAGGGGCCACCCTCTAGTACACTGAACAATGCTTTCCACATGGTTATTAAATCCCAGGGACAACGAAATAATAGGTCAGTGGATTTCACTTAGGACTTTCTTTAGCTCATTAAGTCTTGGGGTTTTCTTATGGAAAGTCAAACATGCTGTATTTTTCTTATAATAGGGCAGTAGGTCTACTGAGTTTGATAAAATAACTACCACACATATCAAATTGTAATTTTGACTTAAAAAAAACATTTTTCATAAAGAAAAGAGCCAGAAATGCTGAAAAACCACCAAGGAAAAGTCCTGGCCCAAAAAAAATAAGCATACATGCATACACATGCAGGAAAGAATATTCAGAATATTAAGAGTTAGATATGTAGAAACACACTTTATAGTTTACCTATGAAAGACTATATAACTAAAACTCATAAAATTATTCATAAGACTCTATTTAAGATTGCATGCTCCAAGATTCTCTCTCTCATTTTGCAAAGCAGAGTTTGACATCTGAAATGAATTACATAAACTTTCATTACTTCTTTTAATAATCAACCTGTGTGAGATAAAACTTGGCGAGGAGTAATGCAGGAAATATCTTTGCTTTAGATAACAAATACCACCCCGTAACTGGTTGAAAGTAACATTTTTACAAATTGCAAAATGCAGTTATTTAAATACTAAACCAATTATTCTGACCCCACCAGTAGAGAAAAGAAACACGTAGAAAATAGTTTATAAGAGACACATACAAGCATTGAGTTCTTCATTGTAAAATCAATTGGGTTCTAATGAAACTGCTCCATATAAGCCAGGTAAAAAGTCCAGCTGCCAGGGAGATAAAGTGTCACAAAGTATCAGCGAAGAGCAAACAATCAATGAACCCTTAGTGGGAAAACAAACTTTCCTCTCTACCTTTAACTATGCAAACAGCAGGAATTTCAAAAGCTACAAAAGTGTGACCCTGCTGATAGTGACAAAACAACAGAGTTGATTATTCAATATGTCAGTATAGAAAGCTTCAAAGTTTTCCGATTGCCTGTAATCACTTCTATTCATAATGAAATGTTGACTTCTTTTGATTTGTGTTTAATCCTTATCTGGGAAAATGTATAATTTTCAAATAATATAATCACACATACTTCAAACACTCATTAGATTCTTTTTGTCACAATTGGATGAAATCACTACACTATCAACAGCCATTTCAAAGTTAGCACAACAAACTTTAGTAATTGATAAAGATTAGTCACTGAAAGAATGTGTTAGGTACTGCAGATTAAACTCAGTTCATCAGTTCAGAAATGTAGTGATCAAATATGAGGAAAAAAGTCATGAACGAGATCTATTGATATTTTTATCCATGATATTTAACTAGTTGTTTTTCTTAACTTCAGAGACTCAGTAAAATGCAGCAAGCAGATCAGAAAGGGATCTGAGGTGAGAATTTAGAATTATCCAATTTTAGAAGATGAGGAAAGTGTAGGGTTATTTTTTTTTCTTTTTTTTGTCTTACAGCGCTCTCATTTCGAAGGTGAAGTGCTAGCGTGAGAGTTAGGAATGCATCCTTTGATTCTAGTCTTCTGTAACTCTCTTCTTATTTCTATATTTTACTAGTCTCCGAGCAATGCTAGTTACACGTAGAATAGCATGGTAGGTTTCAGTCATACATTGTTTCAGCAGTAATCAAATTTGATAACAGGTAAAATACAGGTAAACTATATGTTTTTAACGATCTGTTTATCAAAGTACATTATTTCTAACCTTTTTGGATGTGTTTCCTGTATTTCCTTGAATCCCAGATTAAAAAAAAAAAAAAAAAACTTTAATAGGGTTATAGCCCAATATTGCCATTGTGCTTGACTGCAATGGACTCCTAACTTTACAGTGTCCCATTTCATGATAGGAGTTTGCATACTTTTTACTTGTTTTCTTACCTGTGTTTTCACATGCTGTTTTAATGAAGAATAATATGCATTATGGTTCACAGAGAAGGTTCCAGAGTCAGAAGGATCTGAGACAAATTTTACTACTGACCGTGTCCAACATTGAGAAAGTTTCTTAATCTCTTTGTGCTTCAGTTTCCTCTTTTATATAATGAAGAGAATATAACATCAACCTCAAAGTAACATGAGGCCACACCTGCAATATAGTAAACACTATGTAAGGTTTTATGAATGATTAGAGTAAGGAGACACACAAACACCAGTCTCAGTGTGGTTTACAATGATCCTCCCCAGTAAACTCTCCTTAATATGCATTGTCATGTGAAGGAAGAGTTCTTTTTTATAGAAGGGTGGATTTTTGTATTAATAAATGTATGTATGTTTATATCTTCACATGCACACATATATTGAATCAAAGATATCCTTTCATCCGTCTTTGTCATCTTATTTTACATAAAATTTCAGGTATTTTTTTTAATTTCAGGTAATTTTTGAAAAGAGTTCTAAGGTCAAGTATACACTTTTTATATATTTCAAATGGCACAAAAGTCATGAAAAGTCCGTAATAATAATAATGTACATAGTAAATGAAAATAAGGTAAGTCCCGATTGAAACCTTTATCATCAAACCATTTACAAACTAAATTTAAAATGCTATTTAACTACTGAGCAACCACAATATTTTAAATAAACATCCTTTAGAGTCACTTTGTACACATCTGTATGTATAACCAGATAGCTCTTCTACAAGAAAATATTTTTTATTGTCTTTAGATTATATTTATTTCCTTTTTAGTATTTTAGACATTTCTTTTATTTCCTATGCTAAATTATTTCCTGGACAGTGTTTTATTAAAATTTCAAATATTGAACCCATATCTTAAATAAATAATATTTCAACAGTAGACACCAAATTGATAGAAATGATAGGAGTTGTTTTGTACCCAAATACATTGTGGCATCAAAGCCATTAAGTAAGTACTGTGTTTCCTCAAAAATAAGACCTGCCCAAAAAATAAGTCCTAGCAGGATTTCTACTCATTTGGTAAATATAAGCCCTACCTTGATAATAAGACCTAGTGATGGGCGTGGCTATGCACCGTATCTGCATAGCCACACCATGCATTTCAGCACGGAGAGTAAGACATCCCCTGAAAATAAGCCTTAGTGTGTCTTCTTGAGAAAAAATAAATATAAAACAGTGTTTTATTTTTGGGGAAACATAGTAAAGACATCTTTGTTGCTTCCACATAGCTGTTTTGATTGTGACTCCTGGGAACCAAAACAGTATGGAGGAGCTTCATGCTTATTCTTTCAATATTAAGATTGGAGTGGAAATTTAATGTTGATCAAAAATGGCTGCTTTGGCTCAGTGCCTGTGGCTCAATCGGCTAAGGCGCCAGCCATACACACCTAAGGTGGCGGGTTCGAACCCAGCCTGGGCCCACCAAACAACAATGACAGCTGCAACCAAAAATAGCCAGGTGTTGTGGCGGACACCTGTGGTCCCAGGTACTTGGGAAGCTGAAGCAGGAGACTTGCTCAAGCCCAGGAGTTGGAGGTTGCTGTGAGCTGTGATGCCATGGCACTCTACCCAGGAGGACAGCTTGAGGCTCTGTCTCAAAAAAAAAAAAAAAAAGGGTCTGCTTTTATAAATTTACATTTGCATTACCTCTCAGGATCTGAAAAAAAAAGAAAGAAATAATATTTTCAAGAAAAATATCCCTTTCTGTGATATGTGAGAACTTCTCATATTCAATTATCTAAGTAACTACAACTACACTTTTATACTTAATTTTCAGCATTACTGATGAATGACAAATTCTCCCCAAACTGTGTGATTCCACTAATTAATTACTCCTGAATATAATGATATGTTCCCTATTTTGATAGATTATAGACTTCTTTGAAAAAACAAATGTGGTCTTATTATATCTCTGTTTCCTTAGGAATATTAGGTAAATATAAATGTATGAAATTTTATATGAATATATATGTGTGTGTATGTATTTTTAATATACAGAGGGTGGCAAAAATGCATACATATTTTAAGACAGGCAGCAAAACTGTATTAAAATTGTAATACTCAATTCATTCTTGACTTCTGCAATCAGATACAACACACAGTACACAGGAAACAAACATTATTGGTATATATTATTACAATTTTAATACAGTATTTTTCCTATCTTAAGATGTGTATACTTTTTGGCACTCTCTGCACATACACATGTGTGTATTATCCATAATTTGGAGTCTTTTGAGTCTTTTTAATTCTGTTCCAATATCAGAATACTTTAAAAATTAACATAAAGTTATTGATGATGCCCAGTGCACCTTTTCCTGCTTATCACTTTCATCATTCTCTAAACGTGGATTGAAATTTATGGCCTTCAGATTCATGTAGGGGTTGCTCCCTTGTTAATTGGTTTTAAGTATTGCAGTGATTTCACACTTACAGTTTTATGACATATGAATACTTTCATAAGTAGTCTAATGGTTAATACTTCTTAATTTTAAGCTCTATTAAAAAGGAGTTTTATCACAGGAGGCCTGACAAGTTTGTGAACTTGCCACTGTGTGTTTATGTTTGCAACATTGTCCAAACAGCTTGGTAACATTTTATAACCTTGGTGTACCAGGGCCTCATGGTTGTGTCCATGTGGACATGTGGTGGTGTCTTGCTGAGTGGAGCCCATCATTGTTGTGGGTTTTTGTGTGCTGTGGTGAGAATGTCAGAGCTTGAATTAGAGCAATAAACAAGCACTACATTTCTTGTTAAAGTTGGAAAGAAATGAAGTGAAATCAAGGACATTTTGGTCCATGTCTATGAAGATAATGCCATGAAGAAAATGGAAGTATACACATGGATTAGATGTTTTTCTGAGCAGAGAGAAAGTATAACTGATAAATATAGGTGAGGGTGACCAGTAATGAACAGAGCTGATGAAAACATTAAAAAATGTGTCAAATTATGCATCAAAATAATCAACTGACTATGAAAATCATAGCAGACCAAGTAAACATTGATAGAGGAACTGTTAAGAATATCTTCACTGAAAATCTTAGCATGAAAAAGGTGTGTACAAAATTGGTCCAAAGAAGCTCACTAATGAACAAAAGCAGAGGAGAGTTGAAATTTGCCAAGACTTACTTTGCAGAGCAATGATGATTTTTATCACTCACTGGACATGAATCGTGGGAATAATACAACTGCCAAAAAAAGTGTCAAAGTCCACAATAGAAGTCAGTCAATTCTCCACAATCAAAAAATTCCCTCAGCCCAAATCAAGAGATGTCATTGACCTTTATTGATAACAGAGAGACCTTATTATGAATCTGTACCAAATGGACACACTGTTAACCAAGTTTACTTCTTGGAAGTGCTGAAAATGCAGTGTAAAAAAGTTAGACAAAAACATTCTTAATTTCTCAACAAGAACTCTTGGCCCTTGCATCATAACAATGCACCAGATCACACAGCACTGTTGTGAGGGAGTTTTTAGTTAGTAAACAAATAACTGTATTGAAACACCCCCCACCCCCTACTCATCTGGTCTGGCCTCAAATGACTTTTTTCTTTACCTGAAAATACAGGAAATATTGAAAGGAAGAAACTTTGATGACATTCAGGACATCAAGGGTAACATAATGACAGCTTTTATGACCATTCCAGAAAAGGGTTCCCAGATTGCTTTGAAGAGTGGACTAGGCCCTGGAGTTGGTGCCTAGCTTCCCATGGGAAGTACTTCAAAGGTGACTGTGGTGATAATCAGCAATGAGCTATGCAGTGCTCTTTGTAGGATGAGTTTGCAAACTTAGCTGCCAAACCTCATATACAGGTATAATGATTAGTTTTAATGTGCCCACTTGATTCAGCCATGGGGTGTCCATGTATTTAGTCAATCATTATTTTGTGTGTGTCTGTGAAATTGTTGTTGTGTAAGATCAACATTTCCATCTTTAGACTGAATAAAACATATGCCTTCCCTAATGTGGTAGGTTTCATCCAGTGAGGTGAAAACTTGAATAGAATGAAAGGCCACTCCTCCCTCAAGTATGTAAGAATTCTGCCCAAGAGGCTTTGAAGTGGAACATTGGTTCCTTCTAGGTCTACAGCAATTTTTGGACTTCATCTTAAACCAGGACTTTGGGTTTGAGGTTTTCCAGCCGCTATAATAGTATGAGCCAATTCTGTACTATCCATCTAACATCTATCTGTTTATCTCTCTTTGCATCTAGATCTTTCCTTCCATCCACCTCATTGGTTCTCTGGAGTACTCTACCCCCACAGGCTTTTGAAATTCATCTTCTCTCTCAATATTTTGTTTACATTATTAATCCACATTCTTGTGCAAAGCTGCAATTTAATAATTATGACAATTGGTTAGTGTTCCATTCTGTAAATATGACACAATTAATTTATTCCTTTATCAGTGGACATTTAGATTCTTCCTCTATCATTTTACTATTATGAACAGTGTTGTTATGACTATGTTGGTACTTTGGTTTATTATGCTTTTGCAAGAGATTGGCTATAGGACATGCTTTTAAAATAGAATTACTCATTTGTAAAGTATATGACTGTCCATATTTTCAGGAAAGTGCCTGATTATTTTCTAAGGATTGCAATTATTTATATTGTGGTGAGCAATTTATAGGATTTCCATTAACACACCTCCTCACCAATACTTGTCATAATAAGCTGTATTATTTCAGTGAATATAGTAAGTGGAAACCGTCATATAATTGTTATCCTAATTCGCATTTCTATTATGATTAATGAGTTCAACCGTTTTTCCATATGTCGATTTATATGGCGTGTCCCTTTCATTCATTGTAAAATGCTGTTCATTCTATTTGGTCCTTATTTTGTTGAGATCCTTTTTCTTTTTTGTATTGATTCATGAATGTAATCTTTCAACAAATATTTATTGGTTCTGTACTGCTTGTCAGACACTCCTTTAGTTTACAATATAAAACAAAACACAAAAATATACTTCCCTCATAGAACTTAAATATAGTGGAGAAATAGACAAAGCACAAAATAAATGCATAAGCTATGTAGTAATCAGAAAGGAATCATCGCTTTGAAGAAACAAAGCAAGAAAAGTGGTTACGGAATGGAGGAAAAATTTTCAATAAAATGAAAATGGAATAAAATGGGTAATATGCAGCTTATTAAAAATTTCCATTGTTTGTAGATAATAAAATACATTATTAATTTGATGGAAACTTGTCTTTTTTATTTAAGGTTCATACATCTTGTTTCTTTTTTTATTAAATCATAGCTGTGTACATTAATACAATCATAGGGTACAATGTGCTGGTTTTACATACAATTTGAAATGCTTTCAGAAATCTTTAAAATATTTTTCTAAATTTCTGCTAATTGTTTCTATACTTTTTAACTTTCATAGCTAAGTAAGTAATAAATACATTTAGAGTAAATTTATTGTTCTGGGGTGTGAGGAAAGCATACATTTGTAATCCAAATAGATGACTGTCTGTTAGTTTTGAAAAATTATTTCCTTTTCTTTTTAACCTCTCTTTCTGAGTATTCTGTTAGTGCCTGTTTTCTTTTTTCCTGTGTCAAGATATTTCTCTCTTAATAACTTGGTTTATATGAAGTTGATATATAATGGGGCATTTCCCTAACCTTATCTCACTTTCTTTTTTAATTAAGTCTTGACTATTCTGGGACCTTGATGTCTCACATAGGATTTGGAATCAGCTTATTGTGATTCACACCAAAGCTCTACCAGGATTTTTATTATAATTACTTTGAATACTCAGATCATTTTTTAAATAAAATAAATACATTTACAGTGATAGTTTCTTCCTTATGTTCATGGTGATTTTTTTCTGTTTCTGTGTGTTTCCTTTAATGTCTGTTAATAAAGTTATATATTATATACACACACACGTATATCACAGGGGCCTTTTAATTTTTTGAGTTTTGTTTGTGGCTAGAGCTTCCAGCAATATGTTGAATATGTTTTCCTGACTTTATATAAAAAGATGTCTAAAAACGCTTTTGTATTCTCTATGTAGTTAATTATATGATTTTCATAATGACAGATTTGTATATTCTTTTATAAACAGAATTCTCCTGGTCCATCTGTACTGACTAGAATGCCCAGTACTATATTTTCATTATTGTCTATACTAATATGGATTCATAACTTTCATTATGAAATTCCCTTTTATGCATGAGGCCATTTAAAAGGCAAATTCTATAGTTTCCTCATTTATGGAATTTAAAATTGTTATTGACAGTAATTTAAATAGTAGGTATCATGGTCTTGATCAGAGTCTCAAACAGAATGCTTGGAATCATTTTATTCATTTGAGAAATCCTCTTTTAATCCAAGTTTATAAAAAAATTTAATAACAATGAAAGTTGAATTTCATCATATGCTTTTATTTAAATTTAAATTTAAAAACATTTATATTTTTTCAATATATTAATTTTTAATTCCAATAGTTACTATCTTTAAAAAGTTGCATTTCATGGCTGGGTACCACTGGCACATGCCAGTAATCCTAGCTACTCAAGATGCTGAGGCAGGAAGATCTCTTGAGCCGAGGCAATGGGCGTTAGAAGCTGCAGTGAGCTATGATTGTGCCGTACTCTAGCCTAGGAGACAGCTGTTAAGTATTTTTAAACGTCACCTATGATTGTGCACTTTTCAATTTCTCCTGACAAGTCAATGAAATTTTGCCTTATCTATTATGTTTTAATGAAATCCTATAATGTGTATATAAATTAAGGTTGTTGTATCTATGTATTAGATATTTATAATTTTAAAATGTCTGACTTTATTCTTTTAATACTTAAACAGAAACAAAATATTTAACAAAGTGTACAATTTTTAAATCTGATTTGGGGTAATGAATCTCACCAAAATTATTCAGAAATAACTGAAGTAACTAAAAAGTGAAAACACACATCATTGGAACGATGATATGAGCCAATGTGAAATGATACGGTGTTTAGAATTTTGGAGACGTGTATTTTTATAATGTTTTATGTCTAAACTAAAATCAGAAAATGGCATGTGAAGATATTATGACTATACAAAGGTTTTGCTTCTCTTTTCCCTCTTATTCTGCGTATCCTTCTCCTCCTTCTTCCTCAAGAATAGTTCGATATTTTATTTTAAAATCCAAATTGACTTTGAATAAATGTGTGTCTGACATCTGAGTTACCCTGGTATTGTGACTGCCAAAAACTATGATGAAGTGATGGGCTCTCTACGTTGTGTTGAATAATTGAAGTATTCACTTAGGACTTTACTTTTAACATCACTTAACAGAGACATATGAACTAATCGCTGTTTATCATTTCAATAGATATCCTACCTAAACCCGTCATATTCAAACATTCCCATTATAAATTGTTGCTGATAAATATTTTATAGATGATGTAAGATAAAATTGTACATCAACAAAGCTGAGATCATTGAGTTATTGATTCAATGCCCCTTGCTAAAATTATCAAGCTGAATATTATGTCAACTCAAAGATGATACATGAATAAAATCTATTAGTCTGTGTCAGGATGCTTTTAATTTCAAGGAATGTTTTAAATTTAGCGTGTATTTTTTTTCTTGGCCATCACTGATACTTCAGTTGTGTCAGTAAATCAAAATATAAAGCATGAAAGGAATAACTTATGTCATTTATAACTCTCTTTTCTTAATGTGTGTATACACATCATTTGCTTTCTTTAATACAATATGTTGACAAAACTCTCCAGCAATGATGGATAATCCATATAATACATATACATTCATATTTGGTTTAAAAATAGGAGTCAGACCCAGAATATTAAAAATAAAAAAACCTCACAAAGTTTTGAGACAAATGAGTAACTGACAGATGTTTCTATTCTATCCCCAGAGGACTCAATTATGGGAGAGAGAAACTTGTGTTATTTTGGTGTTCACTAGTTTGGTAGATACACTCTAATGCCTTTTCCAAATCATAAAAATTTCACTTTCTTTAAGAAATCTTGGTTCCTTTACTTGGAGAATTTTATTCAATACCAAGATCGGGATATAATATTTACTATATATGGAGATAAATTTTGGAAGTGAAATACTATAATTAATGATTTTAAAGAAACATACATTATTAATTTACAGGACACAGTTTGACAGTACCCAGCTCATGTAATTGCTTTATTGTGAGTTAGGATATTTATTTCTAAGTGAAAAAAAAAGTGAATTCACATAATCAATAGTACTAATAATCAATTTAACTAAGGCTGAAATTTCCCCTAATAAATGCAATTCATTATTTGCATTTTTGAAACATATTAAATGAGAAGAAAATAAAAAAGTTATTGCACTCATTTAAAATAATTGTAAATCATTTTAAATTTATAGACTTGATAAAGAAAAAATGAAATAAAAGTAATTTATAAAGTATTTAAAAAAATTCCTATAAGATGAAAGTCAATGCATTCCAAAATCCCCCCAATAAATAGTAATAATAGTGTTTCAAATAGGTAAGAAAACCCTTCCTCTAATTGTAAGACTTTTATGGGAGGGGAATTGAGGTCTGTGCTTACTTAAACATAAAAGACACTGGCATAGAGCTGAATTAGGCAAATGAATCCCTTTAGCCATGGATAATATAGCCAGAGAATTTAATTTGAAGTCTGCAATCTTCAGCTTGGCAATCCCCACAGTAGGATATACAAGGACAGTCAAACTTGGCAGTGATTGATAGTATTTTTCAAAGTGTTTAGGGTATAAAATGGTCATTATATATATATGGCTGTTCCTTTAACAATACTTAAGTGGAAGCTGTGTTTAGAAATTCAGGTGTAAACACAGTCAGAAGCTGGGAAAAATAATTTGCAATCCGGAGACATTAATGAGTCTACTAAATGGAGTCATGCCAAAGGGAAGAATCAAGAACAGTGATACTGGAAACAAACCCAGAGCCCTGAGCCAAGAACTCTTACTTAGGAGTCCTGTAAGGTTATAAGCATAAAAGCCTTGGACAGTATTTTCTGGAGTTATGTCTGCTGAATCAGCTTTCCCCCATTAGATTACTCTGTCACTGGTGGTGGCAAAGCCAAAGTCATTTCTGATGGACTCAATGTTAAACTCCCTCAAAAATAATTTTGATGTTGATGAGATGTCCTGTGTAATTTTTACTTGTCATACAACTTTTCTACAAAAGCAATGATGTTCGTGTTTTCGAGGATGAACATATGCGTTGTTCTATTTCAAAGGCCTTCCTGAAACATACATTTCAAAAAGAAAAAGAAAACTTTCCAGCATCATGCAATTTTCATAAAAACAATATTTTTTATTCAAAACTCTAAATTAGAGCACAACTATTAGTCTAAAAGCATATGCTATAAATCCACATGAGACAATAAGATCAATAAAGCCCACAATAAAATATACTACTGATGAGTGTATGACACAGATACATATTAAATATATTGCCATAAATGAAAGACTCAAGAATAAATAGATATTTGTATGATTCCCTTTATATAACAATCTGGAAAAAAAACAAATGTTTAGGGATGGAAAATAGATCAGCTGTGCCCAGGGTCTGAAAATAGGGGTACAGGCTAATTCTTTAGGGTAATGTAAATGTTAGTATATTACTGGAAACATTGCAAAAACTCATAGACCTGTATTCTTTAAAAGGGTAAATTTTACTGTATATAATTTATGTTTAAGTAGATCTGAGTTTTAAAGATGATATAATTTGGGGGGCAGTGCTATGGCTCAAAGGAGTAGGGCACTGGCCCCATATGCTGGAGGTGGGTTCAAACCCAGCCCCGGCCAAAAACTGCAAAAAAAAAAAAAAATGGCATAATTTGGAAAGTGTTAATTATTAAGTATTCTTAGGTACAGGCAATTAAACAATTACAAAAAATTGGCAATGGATGTTTTCTACCTTAAGTATGAAACTGATGGTGTTCCTTAAATAAGAAACCAAAGGTGGGGCAGGGAAAGTTCTTAAAGCTTAGGGTTTGCAATCGCTTTCATTTCTTAGGCCATTTGTGCTGTTACAACAAAATACCTGAAACTGGGTAGTTTAGAAGTATAAATTTATGTCCCACTTCTTAGAGAGTGGGACATCTAAGCACTAGAAGCCGGCAAGTCAAGTGTCTGGCGACGTCTACTCTCTGCTTCCAAGATACCCCTCCATGGCTGTGGTCCTAGATGGCAGAACAGCAGAAGAAAGAACTCAGTTTCTCAAAACCTTTTATAAGGGCCCTGATGCCGTCCATGAGGGCTGCCTGCTCAGGACTTAACCACCACCTACAAGCCCTACCTTTCTGGGTTTGACGCATTGACAATAAGTATCAACACATGAATTTGGGGGGATTGTCAAATCCTAGCGTTCAACTTGCTTTTAATCTGCTACAGAATATTTCATCCTCAGATTGAAGATTTAAAATGCTTAAATGAGAATTAGTATAAAAAAATTAATCATCCTGAGTGAGATGTCAGAGGGAACATGGAAGCCTGCTTAATGAAATAGACGCAGAAACTTTGCATCAGCGTGACAAAGGGAAAAGGCGGAGCTGCCTCTTCATCCCCAAAACGGTGGGCTCAGGTTTCCAAATGACAAGGAAGCCAAGAATGGGCAACCCAACCCATTACTTCTCAGAATAACACGGTGCTTGGTCCTTTCGGGAACCATCACATTTTTTGAAGTTTCTAACACTCTCAAAAATCACACAGGAACCAGAGCCTGATGCTAGAAATCTCAGCATGGTAGTGTGTATGTGGTGTTCTGAAATATGAATTATTAACAGCCCTAGTTACCTGTTTCTAGAGGAGAAATGAAAACGCCAAGCACACCAAAAAAAAAAAAAAGACACTATAGTCCTTAAATAAAGAAGCCAAACACCTGCCGAAGGACCCTGAATGGTGTTATGGTGTACTTTCTCCTCCTGGCGTTAACCACTAAAATTGATACACCGGCTTGGCAGCTAGGACACCAGCCACATACACCAGGGCTGGTTAGTTCAAACCCAGCCCAGGCCTGCCAAACAACAATGGCAACTACTACAACAACAACAAATAGCCAGGCATTGTGGTGGGAGCCTGCAGTCCCAGCTACTTGGGAGGTTGAAGCAAGAGAATTGCCTAAGTCCAAGATTTTGAGGTTGCTCTGAGCTGTGATGCCACAGCACTGGCACTCTACCAAGGGAGACACAGTAAGACTCTGTCTCAAGTAAAACAAACAAAAACCACTGATACACCAAGATATGAAATCCTTACCAGCTCCAGGGAGAAGTCACTGTTACAAATACAATAAAATACAGCTACCCTTTTAAAAATTTAGGCCTCCTTGAGACACAACAAAACCTTTTAAGTCATTTTGAATCATTAATAGATGAACAACGCAATACAACTTTTTGGTCATGGATTCAGGTATTGACTAGATAAAAAGACAAAGGGGAAACAACCCTTCCATCATTAGCTTATTGTCTAATCAGTGTAGGGATTTTTTCAAAAATATGCCTAATGTTTAGACATAGCTTAAGTGCTGGTCTCTTAATTTTTTGATGTATATTTTCACTCAAATCATACCTTAAGGCTTCAGTATGAATTTAAACTATACATTTTAAATATGAAGCAGACATGAAGTTATTGACTTTTAGATTAAAATTTCCACTTGGATATTGACTTCCGTTCACTTTCTAGATAATTCAATTCAAATAATTTACCTAAGTGATTAAGGTGCCCAGTGGAAAAATTAAAAAAAATCGTGAATCTGAGTTCAGTGTTACTAGCCATTGGCCACTTTGCTTCAATCTTTTACAGAAGAAACAGCATACATTAATTTTCAAATAAATGTTCATTTATTTTTTCTAGCTTACTTTTACAGTAAATTCTACCTTACAGGTCTTATAATGAATGCTTTGGGAAATCTCAACTTCATAATAGAATTGAAACTGTTTTCTTCCTCTTTTGTCTTAATTATCTCACATTTATTTATAGATTATCAGCACATTGCCTAGGCATTATTGATCTTTATGTTTCTTTGTTATCTGACTCCATATTCCATAATTGTAGTGTAATTTTAGAATTTTTTTTCTTTATTTACTTATAAGAAGATAGGTAAACAATTAAAGGCATTCCAGTTTTAATTGTGCAACATTAGTCACGTGTACCATCACTGTATAGCTGTGAAAATGTTACAAAAACTTTTAGTAATAAGTCCCTGGTTTGTGATACAAATATTGCCAAATCAAATTCATAATACATACATAGATAAAAACAACTTCATGAAAAACAACCACTGAAGCTCTTCAAGAAGCATGTATTGACATTGTTTTCAGAGAATATAGAATATAATTCTGTTACTAAAATGGGGCTTATTTTTTTGAGAAATATGAATGCTGGAGAATTACCTTGCCTACAGGTGAATGAATCAAAATCACCTTTACATGATTTCCAAATTTCCTCCATGTAGATTATGTAAGTGTGGTTAATAAAACTAGATGAACCACATCTTTATATCAACATTGATATATACCATGTATTCTGTTTTGATAAAAAATAAAATACAAAAATTATTCCCTTCAAATAAGAGCATTGTCTCTTAAGAAATCTTTGGTAACTGTTTCCTTAACATGTACAAAATCAACAATATTCATTTCTTCTATTCATTGACTTTGTTAAATATCTCAAAATGACTATAATCAAGGTCTACCAAACCATGATTTATAAATTTCAGTTAAATTGCCCATGAGCATATTTTTTTTTTTTTTTTTTTTTTTACCAAAGAGATAATCTGAAGAGTTTTCTAAATCAGGAAATTTTCTCTACACATTAGTTTTCCAACTTGGCAATTGAGTGGTGGTAATATAACCCTAATTAAAAACAAAGAAAGAAGCACAGTTAAGAAACAGCAGCTTTTCTACTGGTATCTAGGACCATAGAGCCCATGATAGTTCCCTAAAAATTTTACTTCCCAACAAATTATTCAAATCACTATTAAGATGATCTCTGTGATAGGGGCTAATTACCAAAGTTCACATGAAGTAATCCTATTTGGAGGATTATAGGATGCAGCTCATTAAAATATTTGTTTTCTCTCCAGTATTTTCCCCTTGGCATGTTCTTATTATAATGCTGGGTTTAAGGTTATTTGCTATTATTAGATAACTTAATTCCTTTCATAAGGTAATTACAATATACTTTAGGTGCTTCAGATATGCTATCTCTATTGAAAGAAGACATTGTTCATTGCAACATTATTCATAGTATTCAATATGTAAATAATAAAAGTTAATCAAAATGTTATGTATATGTCATTCTATACACAAACTCATATATACAGCTTATATATGCACATATGAGGTCAGACAATTAAGTTCACAAGCTCATCCTAGAAAAAGAGCTATCTACCTCATTGCTGAATATCGCTACAGTCACCTTTCCCCCTTGGAAAACCATGCACATAAACCAGCCCCTGGACCACCCCTCAAAGCACTCTTTCTAGGGAGAGTTAGTGAACTTAATTATCAGAATTTTACAATGATAGCTCTGATGGTCATTCCAGAAAAAAGAGTTCCAGAATTGGTTTGAAGGGTGGCCTAGGCACTGGAATTGGTGCATAATGTCTCAGGGGGAATACTTTGAAAATGAGCATAATGCTATTCAGTAATGAAGTACGTATCATTATTTTAGGATGAGTTAATGAATTTAATTGTCCAAGCCTTGTACACAGTGTGAGATATTACTCATCACTAAACAAATAAGGAAATCACGTCACTTGCAACAACATAGATGAACCTAGAAGACATGATGCTAATTGAATTAAATGAAAACAAAGAATGCACAATTTTACTTATATGTGGAATCTAGAGAAGCCAAACTTCTACACATGGAAATGGGAAGTAGGGAGGTGGTTTCCAGGGGCTGGAGGTAGGGTGAGTGGGGGAATTTTGATCATAGGTATAAAATTTTACTTATGTGAAAAATACATTCTAGATATCTGATGTACAACATGGTAACTATGGTTAATAATATTGTGTTATACACTTAAAATGTTCTAAGTAGTAGATTTTAGTTGTTCTAATCACACACACAGACATACCTATGAAAATAGTACCTGTATAAGGAGATGGGCGTGATAATGTGATACTAACTTCACAATGACAGTCATTCAAAGCATCACAGGATAGGCTATATAGATACAATTTTTATGAGTGAAATATATCTCAACAAAGCAAAAGAAAAATGAGGATGACATTAGTAAATATTAAACCTTGTTAGCAAGAATGTCACAAGCATGAAATAGATAGTTAAGCTATAATGTAGAAAATTTTTCTATGAGATAATGACAGATAGATAATTGTGATACACAGTTGAGAGTCTTACAACCTCTTCCAAACACATGTCTAGAAGTCAAAGTATCAATTGAAGTAAAAGTGTCACAGAGAAAGAAAGTAGAAAGCCAAGCTGCTTCAGAAGGATCCTTGCAAATCTATGTGGGCTGGATTGGGAACTCACTATTTATCAGAGTGAGCAGTCCAGCCAGGCAAGACAGAGGCTATGGTTAAAAATAACCACATTGAGTTATATTGCATGATCTTCTCCATTGGTTTCCAAGGTGATTTTAAGAGCTGACTAAAGACAATGTAAATTTTAGGAGTAGCTTGTTCAATCAAAAGAAAGATATTTACTTCTGCTATGTAAAAAATATAACTAAAGCAATTTTGATTAACAAAGGTGGTGACCAGCCACTGAGTTAAGGACATCGTGAAAGTAAGGGCACATCAGTAAGAGTGAACTCATTTATGGAAAGTAACTCATAAATAAATTTCTTAGACTTTCTGACAAAATATTTTCTGAGAAATGCAGAATTGTAGGTGTGTATCTGGAAGTATAATTTACAAGAGAGCAATAAAAAGAATTTCATTAACATTAACAAGTCAAGAATCCTAATGCATTTCAACAGAAATGGGCCCCCACAGATGATGAACTATGGACAACAGAGTTATCTCATGTATAATTCAAACTTCTCAGAAATTTTTGCTCAACTATACCATGATTGCCTGTAGAAGGCACTGAACATTAATGGATGTAAAATTTTTCCTGGATTTTTTTAGTAGAAAGAGGAAAAAAAAATCCAATCTTAAAGTCCTGGAGGGTAAAAAGAATTAAAATTCGTACCAGGAAAGGGTTAATCCTATACAGATTGTATACAAATTCTCACTATTCATAAAATGTGAACATTAATTCAAAACAATCATGTAGCATCTGAGAACAGTTCACTCTCCAACACTAAAAGAAAGTTCCATTTCTACACATCTTTACCACCAAGAAAAACATCTTGTATTATATGCCTGATAAAATCTGGCAATATAATATTTTTTTTTCTGCAACAATGCTCAGAGGCGACATCAAAGAGGTGTAGAAGTAGAGAATTGATATCTTAGGGCCAGCAGCAGCGACAAAACTGTGACCTAGATCTGGTTTCCTGTTGATCGGGTTACAGCCTCCCCACCCAACCCTTCACAAGTCCCAGCCAGCACACCCAGAGCCCCCTTGGCAGAGCCTCCCTTTCAGCTGCAGCTATTGAGCATCTTTCACTTTTATCTCACAGAGGGAGTGTGGTGGTGAGGAAAGAAAGGGAGATAAAAACAAGCAGTGAGAAAGGGTTTCTAAGTAGTTCATTAAATGGCACTGTTTCGAAACACCGTGCTTACTGAAAGGTGCCTCTAAGGGGGCTGAAGCTACATGCAAAGGTTTAGAGGCAGAGACAGTGGACTGGGGCAGCATTAGGCCTGGGAGGCTACCCCACTGGTCTCTGCCAGCTCTCCAGACACGCACAATATCCGAGGAAAAAAGGGGAAAGACGTTAAAGACAGTGCAGAAGTATTTCAAATGACTGTCGCTCAATTTAGATCCCACCTGTAATGAACGGAATGGCACCATTTAATGTAGCTTATTCTGTACGTTAGACAGTATTATTGTTATTATCAATGGCATTTCATCAATTTATTTAAAAAATGAGGTCATAATTATCACTACTACTATGCAGTATAAGATATTGCCTCAGCCTAACGGAAGTTATACTATCGAATAGACCATCTCAGGTGATAACACAAATGAAAATATTGTACTTCAACTTGGAATTCAAGCAAATGCTTTGAAAAGTGAATAGAAAAATATATGCCAGATGAAGGATATGAGTTAATAAATGAGTTTGAATGCTCAGGTAAACTTAACAGCCAGGAAGTTTGAGTCAAATAAAAATGATATTTTGGAGTGAGTGGCAAGCAGACTTTAATGTTTTAAATGTAGTAATTAAGACGAAATATTGCTGCTGAGAAATACATATATGTGATGTGTGTGTATATATATATATATATATATATATATATAATATATAAAATTTTGTCATTATTTGCTTCTACTTATTTCTAAAATAACTGAGGGAAGTTAGTAATAGAAAGATAAAGATGCCAGCCACCTTTTTCTCTCAGCTTATCTTGAAGACTGCCTGGGGTTCTTACATGTCTATTGCCTGAGGACTGCTGGTTCACAGACACCTGCATCCTTGGAATCCCATATCCTGCCGATTTCCCACTCCCTTTTGTTCAAAATTTACATTCCAACTAATATATTAAACACTAACCACGATTGGGGAAAGCAGTTTATTTTCTGCTACCTGTTTGTTAATTAGTAGAGGCAGATGGAATGAGTTGGAGAGAAGATGTGATCAGTATCCAGGGTTTATTCCAGAAATTTAACTGTCATTCAAACGTCCCTGAAACCCCAGTTTACCACAGTGCTTGGCACATAAAGATTCAAAGAGTTTTCATTAATAAACTAAGAAGAAAAAAATGCCCAAGTAGTATCCTTCACTCATTTGTGTGTGTGTGTGTGTGTGTGTGTGTGTGTGTGTGTGGCTAATTTTCTTTTTTAGAGGAAGGAAAAAATCTATACCCTATACCTCGTGTATCACTTGTAAGAGATGTAGTGAAAACATGCATTGTATTCAAGAAAAAATCACACAAATGTTATTTAACTTTTTCTTTACTTCTCATGCTTAAAAGTATTTGATGTTTCAGGTGTTGATGAACAAATGCTCATCATTCGTGGGCAAAGTTAAGATTCTACAGCTAAAGGAATGATATTCTCACATCTGAGTATTACGGGAGCAAAATTTATAGGTATTCTGTAGCCTATTTTCAAAAGAAAGGTTTAACATTGAGTTTGAACTTCATGGCTAAACAGTATGGGAATATGGAGGAATACATAATTACCATAGACAAACTACAGGGTGTGTGTATGTTTGTGTGTGTTTTCTTTTGATTTTCGGAGCACTACTAACTCCACAACATATCTTTACCAAAACAGAAATTTGATACCCAGAATTGGAATCAAATGTGCCACTTCAATAAGACTATTAGAGAATAAGACAAGTGGTAGGTCAATGTCATGGATAACATGGCTAATAGCCTTCATATAGATGCTATTTCAAATAGACAAATTTCCATTAAATATACATGGATAATTGATGAGAGAAATATTTTCCTACAATAACACATTTACTGAAGTAAAATTTATTTATATTCTTCACTTTAATAATTTATGGGAAGAAAGCAAAATTCAGTGTGTGTCCCTACTATGCAGTTTATGTGATGTTGAAAATACCTCCATGAAAAATATGTTCAAGTATAAACTGCCTTCATGAAGAAAATAAGTTTCATTTAAAAAGAAATGAATACTGATTTGTTTTAAAGCATTGTTTTATTTATTGTTGTTTTGAGTTAGTTATCATAAGGAAGATTCATGACATAAGCTTCCATTAGACACAAGGTGTGTGTCAAACTATAATGTGCAAAAGATCCTACAGGTTATTAAATGCAAACTCTTCTACCTAATCAATGAATTTCTCTGACCTGGCCAATAATTTGTTATTAAATCAATCAGCTAGTGACAATGGAATAGTGTTTTGAAATCTGTTCCATAGATGGGCATTTCCAAATCACTATAAAAATTTTTCCTTTATTAACCCTATATCTGAATCCCATGAATCGTCACCAGTTTGTTCTAGTAGAAATTCTCCTTCAATTTAAAATTTTAAGCAAATTTAATGTCTTTCTTAAACTTTTTTTTTTTTTTTTAGGTCAGGGTCGGATTTGAACCCACCACCTCCGGCATATCAGGCCGGCACCCTACTCCTTTGAGCCACAGGTGCCGCCCTAGTTTCATGTCTTTCTTATTTTTTTTTCCTTCAGGTTTAATGTTTACACTTTTCTGGAACTTGTTTCTAGACTCTTTATTGTCCTTCTCATCCTCTGTTGAAATGTCTCTGATTTATTAACATCCCTTGACATGTAGCATGAAGGATTATGCACACTAACTTCTTTTACTTCCCATTCACAAATGCTTGTACTGCCCAGAATTCTAAAATCTCATGCCTCCATTTCATTTTATTTTTCACATATCAGTTCTGACTTCATTTTTTTTCCAAATTTAACATTCTTGCATCAATCCAATGCCTTCAAGTCATTGATGAATTGTAAACGTATAGAAAAGTCCAAATTACTCTCATGTAGTCCATACTTACAATTAAAAATATATATCAAACTTTTTTTTAGAGACAGAATCTCACTTTGTCACCCTTGATAGACTGCTGTGGCATCACAGCTCACAGCATCTTCCAACTCCTGGGCTTAGGGGAGTCTCTTGCCTCAGCCTCCTGAGAAGCTGGGACCACAGATGCCTGACACAACTCCTGGCTATTTTTGTTGTTGCAGTTTGGCCGGAGCCCGGTTTGAACCCTCCACCCTCGGTATATAGGGCTGGTGACCTACTCACTGAGCCACAGGCACTGGCTCCCAACTTCTTTATTCAAGTTCATCTTGGAGGTTACACAGGCAACATAAAAGTCATTTTTATTCAGCATTATATGTGTAAGTTGTCTTCCACGTGTCAAGTATTATTCAAGGATTTTTGGATACATTAATGACCAAGATCTCTGCCCTTATATTATGGATTTGGTGGAAAGATACTAAAGAATAAATATATGAAACACTTAGTGATAGAAAACTAAGGGGCACTAGAGCAGGGTACCTGGAACCAGGAGGACTGGGGAAGATGGTCATGATAAGTCTCATTGAGGAGATGATATTGGACAAAAACTTGAAGGAAGGAGGGGCCTGGAATGGATACACTTGGTATAATAGCAATTTGAGAAGAGTTCTGGGAGACGCATATGAGTATAAGTAAGCTTTCTTTTTTTTAAGAAACAAGATAATTATATAAACACCTTTTTGAAGAAATAAAGAAGAAATTGCAAAATAAATGTTAAAATTGGTCAGAAGTCATCAAATGATTCAGTAATTTGAGGTGAGAAATTACATTTTCATAATTCACTTAATGCCCCTCTGCCTTTTTTTGTACCTGATTCTCTTCTCCAAGCTTTAAATTTTTCCCTATGGTCCCTTTCGGACCAAGCCTTTCCTAATACGCTGAGAATACAGAAGCAATGACAGGAGCCCTGGTCCATCTCCTCTCCTATCTGCCTCTCTGCCCACATAACCTACCTTTCCTCATTTGCAGGTTCTCCTCATCTTCCTTCTCCTGTACCCCAGCCCCATCAGCACTAGAGTCATTCTGTATTGAGTCCTTAGCTCTCTTTTCTATCTATCCGCTCTGTTCTAGTGGTCCTGTCCAGCATCATAGCTTTATATACCATATACAAGCTGGTGACTCTCCTCAATCTTGTTGTGCTTGCTCTGGATCTTTCTCATGAATACCGCACAGGACATTCCCGGCTGTGAGTGAAAATAGTCACTTGAATATCATAGTAGAAAGGATGACCCTCCCCCATATCTATTCCTATCTTTCAAGTGTGTATTACATGACATGACAAAATAGGACTGTAATTGTCTTTATGAATGTATCCCATAAATATGCACAATTATTATTCATTAAATAAAAAAATGACTTTAATAAAAAAGATTACAGATGTTATTACAGGTCCTGGACTAGTCAGGTGAGCCCAATCAGTTGAACCTTTAAGAGTACTGAACTTTTTCTGGCTATAGGTAGAGCTTTGTAGCAGCAGAAGTCCCAGAGATTTCACGTAGAAGAACATGATATCATTGATATTCTAATGTAGTGGGCCATAGGGAAAGACAAAGAGAGACCTTTAAGGCCTAGGAGGTGCGCCCACCTCCCACGACAGCCAGCAGGGAACAGGAAACCTTAATTCTACAACCTCAAGGAACTGAATTCTGCCAATAACTTGAATGGGTTTCGCAGTGGGTTATTCCTTCAAGCCTCCACAGAGGCAGGTAGCCTGACCTCTCAACAACCTGAGTTTGGTCTTGTGAGACCCAGGTGAGAAGATCCACTTGAGTCAGATTGTGTCTATACTTCTGCACTGTGAAAACTGAGAGATAACTAATGCATGTTGTTTCAAGCTAGCTGGCAATTTGTTATGACAGCAATAGAAAACAAACAAATATTTGTTACCTTAGGAAAAGAAAATTATGATAAATCTCTAATGGGCATCTGAGATTTCGCATGTCCCCAGGTTTTTTTTTATTTATTATTATTATTTTATTATTTCTTTGGGATTCATTAAGGGTACAAAGAATCAGGTTACATTGATTGCATTTGTTGAGTAAAGTCCCTCTCATAATTGTGCCTAGCCCCCAAGAGATATTTCATACACCATGAGCCCCTATCACCCACCACCTCCCCCTGCTTTCTCATTTCCCTACTCCTCCCCTTGCATTAGCTCATCTACTGCCTTCATATTAGAGTTGAGTACATTTGATTTTGGCTTCTCCATTCTTGTGATACTTTACTAAGAAGAATGTGTCCCACTTCAATCCAGGTTAATGCAAAGATGTAAAGTCTCCATCTCTTTTAACAGCTGAATAGTATTCCGTGGTATACATATACCGCTGTTTGTTAATCCATTCCTGGGTTGGTAGGCATTTAGGCTTTTCCACACCTTTGGTGGTTTTCATTTATTTTTCTGATGATTAGGGACAATGAGTATTTTTTCACATGTTTCTTAGCCATTCATCTGTCTTCATCAAAGAGGGTTCCATTCATGTCTCTTGCCCAGTGAGATTTGGGATTGTTGACTCTTTTTTTGTTGATTAATTTGACTCCTCTGTAGATTCTACTTATTAAGCTTTTGTCTCATTCATAATATGCAAATATCTTTTCCCATTCTGAAAGTTGTCTATGTGTTTTGGTTGTTGTCTCCTTAGCTATACAGAAGTTATTTTGTTTAATTAAGTCCCAATTGTTTATTTTTGTTGCTGTGACAGATATATTATCATGGTAAATTGTTCTCTATTGACATTGGATGACTTTTTCTTTCTTTTTAATATGACATAGATGTTTATTTCCTCTTTTTTTAATCCCATACACTTCAGATGTTGTTCCCTGAAAATTTTTCCATTTATATTAGGTTATTTAACTGTGAATATCATAAACTTTGATTTCATAATTTAAGCCACTCTAAAATTTATCTTCTGTTAACAAGATAATTTAACTCACTCTTAGAAAAGATTGGTGTTCTTCATTTGTTTCCTTATCATGTTTTCTTACTTTTTGCATTTTAGTCTCTTTTCCTTAGATTCTATTTTCTCCAGTGTTGTGAGAAATACAGTTTTAAAACTAACACATCATAATCTTTAAGGGCTTCAAGTGCTTTCTTAGGAACACAAAACTAGGTATGCAAGTTAAAACACAGTCTTTTTAATTAGTATAATTTCCCATTCTCTCTTTGGAAAAAAAATTAGTTAGACTTGGAGACTATTCTAAATGTTCCAAGGAGATCAACACTTCTGGGAGAATTCAAAGTAAGGAATTTGGCAAGGGAGGCCTTGGAAGCCTTTAGAGCAGAAATCTGGGGGAAAAGGGAAGTAGAGAGGCAATCGGAGAATCAATGAATCGGTGACTGAATGTGTGGAGTTCCGTGGTCAGCCTCGTCCCTCTTCAGCAAAGCCTGCAGAAAAATCATGGGGTGGCGCTGTCTGTGCTGGTGGTCAGCACTTTCCTGTGCTCCACCTGCAGCGTGCCATCACTCACCCGCACACAACTGTTGTTCATATTTGGCTTTCAGATCACACACCCACACCAAGAAAGCTTCAAACCCATCAGTTGCATATTCTCAGAGCACTCTGCACCATTTTTCTATAAAACCTGATTTTACTGTACTTAATGTTTGTGTAATCATGCCTGCCTCTCCCCAGATTCCATAAACTCCAGGAGGGCAGAAATTGAAATGATTTGAACACATTCAGTAGTATGTTTCTTCTTCTAGAGAATAAGGTTACTAATTTATGTGCATGGCAAATTTAGGGAGGGGATTCTGCTTAATTTCTTCACTATTTGCTCACTGGAGCATACCATATAGGTCACAGTCACTGACTGTCCAATGAATGAATATGTAACTGTTAAATAATGATGTATATTTGTTAACATGCAAATATGTCCCCTATATGTAAGGATTAAAAGGTAGATTATAAAATCCATGCATTTATATCTCATTTTACTTAAAAATAGTTATACTGAATGTATAATTGTATTGTAGATGGACAGCAGAATATTCTGATCTGAAAAATACATACAAAATTAAAAATTATATGTCTGGCTAATGCAATGAAAGCTCATGTTCTTATTCTATCTTAAGTGTCTTTTTATTTTCTCAATGCCTTCCAAATATGTTATAGAATGTGTGTTCCTCTAAATTTTTTTAAACACAAAATTTTCCATTGGGAAAAGTATTTAAATGTAATGAAAAATGGAATTTTCTCCCATCACAACTCACAAAAAGAAAGAAGTACACTTTTGAAATCCATGAAGGATGTATTGAAATTATGATAAACTGAACTCAGAGTTTTGAAGAAACAGGGAGTTCTCCCAGACCTGGGTATTGATAGTAGGAGCCTAAATCATGGAAGTACTGTATGGGTGAAGAGCTGGACACCTGTCAGATCTTGCAGAGACAGAATGAACCTGCCCGCCTTGACCATGGCTGAGAGGTTGGGAGAAGGCAGTGGCTAAAACACCACTTCTACAGTGATCCCAGGAGTATTTAGTACATCAGGTGGAACGTGAACTTCAGTTACATACGAATGTATTAGAATACCAGTTTCTCGTCCCCTTTTTGTCTTAAAATTTCGATACATTAAATAGATTTCAAAATGGACCTAACACCCAATATGGCTTTATACTGCTCTTAGATGGGGGCTTCCTCAGCTTCCTCACATACCACTCAAAATATTAGCCAGGCTGCGTCCAGCTAGCTGCAACCAAAAACTTTGTCACAGACATTTTCCTCAATAATAGTCTGGTGCGGAATGGTCTACTATTTTTAAAGTAGCACTCATGATGCCTGCTAAGTTTTGTATGGTTTCTCCTGTCACTTCTTCACCTGATAAATGAAAACTTTCACTCCATTTGTCATACCCAAGATTCAAAAGCAGCAAGTCGATTTCTGCTACTGCTGTCCAGCGACTCTGAGTCACTCAGTTGCCATCATTCTTTACTAACCCGCCTAATGTTGTTCGTTTCTTGTTGCCTAAACTTAGAGTGACACAAATATTTCACTCACTTTTTCAAACTTAGGTTGTATTTTTAAGAGACATTATAGATACCTGAATTGATATACTGTTTTTTTCAGGAGAAAGGGCAGATAATGAATTCCCTACAAAATGTACTCTACTCCTGCTCACTAGTATCCTAGTCTAATGTCAATGACAATGATAGCAAAAATAATAGAATACAGCAAACATAATTGTGTAGCCCTTACAGTATCCCAGTCACTGTAGTAAATACTATTGATTAGTGCCATTTTATACTTAAGAAAATTAAGCAATTTCTAGTTTGCACAGACTAAAAACAAGCATTTGGTCTGTGACGAGATGCTCTAAAATTCTCCCTTCACCCCCTCTATTTCCCTTCCAAAGTAGCTCTTTTCTACTGTAATTAGTATCTCAAGCAATTGTGATCAACAGAAATATATTAACAACCTGATTGTGTGGATACTATTCTCCTTCTAAAGTAGCAGAAATATCATCTAAGGTAAGTAAGATCTCTGGGGAGGAACTAAGACTCCTACAAACACCCAGAGTAGCAGATATAGACTAAGGGGGTGCTGCTTCTTTGTAGATAAAGTAAACATTCCCTCATAGAAAGCACAACGGAAAGAGAATAGAATTTGGAGTTCATGATGAGCATAAAACCCAGTTCCACATTAATTAGCATACTCATGTTGAATATCACATTATGTTACATTGCTCAGTAATGTATAAAATTTTTCATCTACACTCAGTGCTCACAGTGCAGCAGTTAGGGCACTGACCATGAACACTGAGGGTGGCAGGTTCAAACTGGCCCCAGCTTGCCAAACAATGACAACTACAACAAAGAAATAGCCAGGCACTGTGGTGGGTGCCAAGTAGTCCCAGGTACTTGGGAGGCTGAGGCAAGAGAATCGCTTATGCCCAAGAGTTTGAGGTTGCTGTGAGCTGAGACACCACAGTACTCTACCAAGGGTGACATAGTGACACTCTGTCTCAAAAAAAAAAAAAGAATAAAATAATAATAATAATTTTTTTCTATTAAATAGGTAAAAGCTAGTATGAATTTTCACAAGTATATAATTATACTTCTTTATTCATTTAATATTTAGTGACTGTTGAAACATTGCATATATCTAATTAATTTTTACTGAGGAAACTGAATGGATCAAGATTATAATTTCTTAAAAACTTATATTCTTTGTCCCTACAATGGAAATATTTCTAATGACTGAGAAGCTTAACATATTTTAAGTCTCAGTCCACTATTTAGCATGTACTTGGTAATATCCTACCAAAAATATCTAATAAACGCTCTCCTGCCCCTATCAACTTAAGGACTTATCCTTTGTATTGGTGCTTTTTTCTAGGCCTATTTAAAGCCTCTGACAAGTGCATTCTTAAGCTTAGTCCTTTAGATGGGTTAGAAACGCAAGAAACAGCTCAGCTAAAAGAGTCTCAACTGCATTGCATGGAACATATGAAAATTCTAATTAGTGGAAGTTCTGCAGTGGATAACTACTGTGCATTCTAAATTATATTTATCCATTACAACTTTGTCATCAAATATTGGATGTGGGCTATAGTTAGCGTCACTGCAAATTTGCATTTCAACTGGAGAAAAAGACACCTTCTTTTTGTCTTCACTGATTAACATTTTCAAGGTCTGTAATTTTCTTGCTGCTCACAGAAACAAAGCCAGCCAAGCTCATACAGAAAACCTATTCTCCAAGATATAAATATTTGCTATTCAGAAAACCTCAATGAGGGTTTAGTTATTTTAAACTAAAGAAAGAAAATTACTAGTAATGATTGGTTTCAGCTAACGAAATGCTTTTATGCAAATATGTGAACCCTAAATATGACCTGGAAACAAAAGACTGCTTAACAGTTACTATTAAGCAATACTTAGTAGATCAATTAAACAGAACTTCTTTCTAATGAGTATGTGGTACAGAGGTTGCCATAGAAACCCGGAAAGGAAAAGCCCTTGAATGCTAATTTATTAAGACTGTAAAATGCTATAGATCTTTTGGTGGCTGATAGTAACTGAAGTTGAAAGAAGTAATTTCTGAGGAACCAACTTTTTATATTATAAGATGACTTGGAAAAGATAATCTGTTAGATTCTATCATCTCTTTACTCTTCTGGGACTATTTAGATATGCCATCTAGATATATCTTCTGCTCATCTGTCTCCTCCAATCCAAATAGAGAAAATTATTATAATGAATTTTCATATACCTAACTGTAAGAGAAGAGAAATATAGAAAATTTATTATGACTATTATCTTGACTCCTTTTTGTGCTGTTCTGATGAAGTTGAGTCTTTACTTCTACATTTTGTGTGTCACAATAAGGACATTGGAACTTCCCAAGTCTGACAGCTGTGCAGAGCAGGAAAGAGGGAAGATAGGATAGGGCAGAGAATTCCATCAAACTGCAACACAAACCCAGTGGCAGCCTGGACCAACTCCATAAGGATATCGGAAAATAAGATGGTTCTCAGAGTTGTACTGTGTTGCTAAGGAAACTGGGATTTTATTCCTTCCTTGGTGAATTCTTGAATGCCAGTTGTCTCTGGAAAAGAGGTGACCTTAGGAAAAGTGACTCTCTGGTACGGAAACAGAAGTTCCTGTCCACATTGAAGAGAGAAATTGTGTAGGAGGTCTGAATGTGCCTCGCGGCATGCTTAGATCCAAGATTCACAATGATTAGCCTACATGCACACGTCCCGCGTTTGTATAGGCAATGAGAATTGTTTCAGCAACATGATTAGTGCTATATTTGATCTTTCATACTTAAGTTATTAAGAAATATAAAAATATCAATAGTGTATCAAAACATGAAATGCAAATTTTACATTGATTAAAGAGTGGATGAAAAATCTCACATGCCTAGTCCATCAGAATGTGGGAAATCTGCCTCAAGCAAGAAAATATTTAAGTAGAGGTAAAAGAGATCACAATACTTGAATAGGAGTTTACATACATTCTTTTGGAAAATGTGTAGATGAAAGAATGTAATATTTTATAACAACAAGGGGACACTGAAATGTATCATCTTCAAATATATCAATAACTTCTAAACCTAAGAAATTATAAAAATATAGAGAGGGAGAGACTGCCATTAAAATGATTTAATCTCTAATGTTCAAATCTGTGTGAAGGTGAATTAGGCTAAGAAGAATGACAAAATATTTATCAGTAGGATTGTAAAGAAAGATAAAGGCAATTAATTACTCAAGGGTCAACGGAGCTCTGCCCTCACCAGATTGACACCAATATTGAGAACAATCAAGGGATTTTTGCATGTGACTCAAAAGTAAGGAGCAGACTAGTGTGTGATAATTCAGGGCTTAAAGATGATATAGACTAGGCACAGAAACTGTGTAAGATCACACATACGTATCTGATACTTTCAAAATAATACATGTCGGTATCAATCACCATATTAATTTTAATTTTAAAAAAATAATCTTAAACTTTGCATAATTAAAACTTTGACACGCCAGAAAGTGATGAAGAAGGATGGGGTGCTGGCAGTGAATACAGACAGTAAATAAATACTTACCTTATTTAGAACCTGAAGAAACCTTAATTTTATGGTTGTTACCATAAAATTAAGAGTGCATTTTCTTATGTTACATCTTTAAGTGCTATGTGTCTGAGAACACAGGTCCTGAACTTATCATGTAAAGATGGAAACACTGATTCGAACTCTGGGTTGAATCTGGTACAATCTGGACAGACATTCTCATAGACTAACTGTTAGAGTATGATGAAACAAAGTCATCACTGATTTGTTTACTCCGGTAACTGTCAAAGATCCAAATAGGTGAAAATGAATCCCACAAGGCATAAATTAATTTGCTTATGCTTGTGAAAATATTCTAGATAAGAGCAGAGGTA
>CAUYQV010056845.1:0-58535 GCA_963574575.1 Galagoides demidoff | reverse complement strand
TGTCATTGTTTAGCAGGCCTGGGCTGGGCTCAAACCCACCAGGTTCGGTGTATGTGGCTGGCTCCTTGCTCACTGAGTTACAGGTGCCTAGCCATATGTACATACATTTTTATGATCTCCCATCTCCTCTGCTGTCATGCCCTCCAACTCAGGGGTCAGTTGCTCCCTGAGGCCTGTCATACAACTGGCCACATCCTCTTGTGTGTCCTACTGCAGCCTGGAACAGGGGCTAGTACAGCACACTCAGCCACATGTCCAGGTCTTGCTCCCCTTTAGATGTAAGTGCCTTGAAATAAAACAGTATCATTCTCAAAAATCTCTTGCTCAGTGGCTCAGTGTCTAACGCTGTAGTTACCAAACAAATGTTTGTTAAAAGAATAAGTTCCCTGTCTCAAAGGATCCCACTACCATCCATGTCACTGCATGAAAAGCTTTATTCTCAACACCTCTTTCATCCCCTTACTCACAGCTTCCCCCAATCAACTGCCCAGCTGGCTCCCAGATCAGCTGCCTTTCATCCCTCTCTGGGGACTAGAGTGACTTCATTTTTATTATGTTTATTTTTTATTTATTTGAAACAGAGTCTCACTCTGTCACCCTTGGTAGAATGCCATGGCGTCATAGCTCACAGCAACCTCAAATTCTTGGGCTCAAGTGATCCTCTTGACTCAGCCTCCCAAGTAGCTGGGACTATAAACCCCTGCCACAATACCCAGCTATTTTTAGAGACGAGGTCTTGCTCTGGCTCAGGCTGGTCTAGAACCTGTGAACTCAGGTAATCCACCTACCTCTGCCTCCCAGAGGGCTAGGATTACAGGTGTGAGCCACCACACCCAGCCTTAATTTTTCTATTTTTAGCACAGACAGGGTCTTGCTGTTGCTCAGGCCTGACCTCAAGTGATCCTCATGCCTTGGCCTTCCGGTGTGCTAGGATTACAGGCGTGAGCCAATGCACCCAGCAATTTTTTTATAGCTATTCTACTGCTTAAGCTCAGGAGTTCAAGATCAGCCTGAGCAAGAGTGAGACCCCATTTCTAAAAATAGCTGGGCATTGTGGCCCATGCCTGTAGTCCCAGGTACGCAGGAGGCTGAGGCAAGAGGATTACTTGAGCCCAAGAGTTTGAGGTTGCTACGAGCTATGATGTCATGACACTCTACCAAGGTGACAAACTGAGACTCTGTCTCACAAATAAATAAAAGCTATTCTGGCTGGGCACAGTGGCTCATGCCTGTAATCCTAGCACTTGGGAAGCTGAGTGGGTGGATTACCTGAGCTCACTGGTTCGAGACCAGCCACAGCCAGAAGCAGAGTGAGACCTCATCTCTAAAATAGCCAGGCATTGTGGCAGACACCTGAAGTTCTAGCTACTTGGGAGGCTGAGGCAAGAGAATCACTTTAAGACCAGGAGTTTGAGGTTTCTGTGCACTGTCACACCACAGCACTCTACCAAGGGTGACAAAGTGAGACTCTGTCTCAAAAAAAAAAAAATGTGGCTCGGCGCCTGTGGCTCAAGCAGCTAAGGCACCCGGCCACATACACCTGAGCTAGTCAGTTTGAATCCAGCCCGGGCCACCGAACAACAATGATGGCTGCAACCAAAAAATAGCCGGACGTTGTGGCGGGCGCCTGTGGTCCCAGCAACTTGGGAAGTGGAGGCAGGAGACTCGCTTGAGACCAGGAGTTGGAGGTTGCTGTGAGTTGTGATGCCACAGCACTCTACCCAGGGGGACAGCTTGAGGCTCTGTCTCAAAAAAAAAAAAGTTATTCTGGTATTGTAAGTTTAATTTCTATTTTCTTTTTCTTTCTTTTTTTTTTTTTTGAGCACAGTTGTTACAGCACCAGCCACATACATTGAGGCCAGTGGGTTCGTAACCTGCCTGGGCCTGCTAGACAGCAATGACAACTGTAACAAAAAGACACCACTGAGCTGTGACACCACAGTACTCTACCCAGAGCAACAGCTTGAGATTCTGTCTCAACAACAACAAAAAAATTTCTGGCCAGCGCCTGTGGCTCAAGTGGCTAAGGTGCCAGCCACATACACCTAAGGTGGCGGGTTTGAATCCAGCCTGGGCCCGCCAAACAACAACGGCTGCAACCAAAAAATAGCCAGGCGTTGTGGCGGGCACCTGTGGTCCCAGCTACCTGGGAGGCTGAGGCAAGAAACTCACTTGAGTCCAGGAGTTGGAGGTTGCTGTGAGCTGTGATGCCACAGTACACTACCCAGGGGGACAGCTTGAGGCTCTGTCTCAAAAAAAAAAAAAATTCATGAGGTTAGGCACTGAGTCATCTTTTGCCTGTTACCTGGCAAAATGTTAGGCACACAGTCAATGCTCAATATTTTGTTGAGGGAATTAAATGACTGCAATCCGAAGTACTCTCTGTCCACCAGGGGAGACCAGCCTTAAGGTTCTGAAGCAGATATCTTCTGGGGTTCAACACCAATGAGGAGTATTCAGGACTCAAAATCGTTTCCAATAAAGGCATCTTGCCGGTCCCATGCTCTCCCCATGAAACTCCAGAATTTCAGTAGATGGGCTTAGAGGTCTGGTTGGAAGAGGGGTCTTGAAGTGACACGTGTGTATAATTACACTAAGTTTTCTTAGACTGCCTGTTTACTAGCTGTAGCATGGAGATTATGGGGGTCACCAAAGAACTATTCCAAGCCATCCTTTGGTGACCCAACTTGTGAGGCTCAGATCCCTTTGCCTGCCCACAAGAGACCACAGGCGCCTGAGTTGGAGCAAGTTAAAACTTGCAGCAGTGTGGGCGGGAGGGGACGCTTCCTTCAATAGGTATTTAAGCGTCCACAGTGAAGGCTCAAGTTGACAAGGCGAGCAGGGTTGGAGAGTCCAACGAGACTCTCCAGAGAGGACAGCGCTAATGAACATATATTCAACATTTATTGAGTATGTACGAAGCCACCGACAAGACACTGGGAGGAAGACAGAAGGATTCCTTAGAGGGACAACTGCTTATTGCCATTTCTAGAGACATGTACTATTTCAAAAACCTTTGGTAATATCATGATCTCGTTTTGTTTTTTTTTTGAGACAGAGCCTCAAGCTGTCCCCCTGGGTAGAGTGCTGTAGCATTACAGCTCACAGCAACCTCCAACTCCTGGGCTCAAGCGAGTCTACTGCCTCAGCCTCCCAAGTGGCTGGGACCACAGGCGCCCGCCACAACGCCCAGCTATTTTTTGGTTGCAGCCGTCATTGTTGTTTGGCGGGCCCGGGTTGGATTTGAACCTGCCATCTTAGGTGTATGTGGCTGGCGCTTTAGCCGCTTGAGCCACAGGCACCGAGCCCATGATCTCGTTTGATCCAGGAGTCCGCCAAGTGGGCCTTGCAGATTAGGAACTGAGATTTGAACGAGAGAGGCGACTCCATCAAGTCAGGGTTCTGAGGTCTCCGCGGGACTAGCAGCCGGGTTGCCAGGGCATCCAGCCAGCTGGGGCTTCTGGGCTGTAGAGCCTAGGACCAAGTCCCCTGGTTACCCCGGCGACCAGTCTGCAGTCACGTGATGCAGAAGGCTGCAGATATGCCCAAGGCTTCCGTAGTCGGGCGGACAGTCACGTGTGTGGAGAGTTACACGCTGGGGCGCTTGGACTCCGGCTCCAGTATCACATGATCTGCTCTAAGCCAGCATGGCGGCTGCCGCGGTGCAGTGCCGGGGTTGAGTGACAGCGAGCGCAGTGGGCTCCTGCCTGGGGTGAGGGGCACCCTCGACGAGGAATGGGAGATCGGGTTCTCCTCAACCTGCCCGTGTTCCCTACGTCCGCTGAATCCCACACATCTCTCCGCGCAGTGTGTCAGCCTCTGAGAGGCGTGACGGGGCCCGGGTCCCTTCCCAGCCCTGCTCTGTGCTTCGGGGCAAGCTCCTACCGGTCTCTGGGCGAACTTCCCTGGTCCGAGTTACCTCCATTTTCCCATTCTCCATCCTCCTCCACTTGCAGGTGGGATAGTCTGTGGGACCCAAGCGCAGGCGGGCGCGGTCCCCCGGGACCATGGCTGGGTCGGATACCGCACCCTTCCTCAGCCAGGCGGATGACCCGGATGACCGTCCGGTTCCCGGCACCCCAGGGTTGGGGGGATCCATGGGGAACCCAAAGTCCAAGGAGCCTGAGGTCTTGGACCGGGAGGGGCTGCAGCGCATCACAGGCTTGTCTCCAAGCCATTCGGCTCTCATAGTGGCTGTGCTGTGCTACATCAACTTACTGAATTACATGGACCGCTTCACGGTGGCTGGTAGGTACTGACTTCTGGGAGAAAGATAACTAGGAGAAAGGAAGGGGATACCGAGGGTGGAGCTGCTTCGCTGGCCCATTCAGAGTGTCCTTCTCAGGCGTCCTTCCAGACATCGAGCAGTTCTTCGACATCGGAGACAGCAGCTCTGGCCTCATCCAGACCGGTGAGTAGGATCCCTTCCTGGTCACAGAGCAGTTCTGCTCCCTTTCCTATCCCAACTGGGGCCACGTGCTACCCTGCCTGGGGTTTCATTAATGGGCTTCAGTGGCTAGAGCTGGGGAGCTGATGGCTCTGATAGTGCTCTGGCCCTCTCTAGTTCAGCCAGCACACCACATTTAAAGAGGGAATCAGTTTAGCATAATGGTGAAGACAGACCCAGGTTTAAATCTCAGCTCTTTCTTACCCTGAAATGGGAGGCAAGGCACTCAACCCCTCTAAGCCTCGTTTTCCTGGTAATCGTAATAACACAGATCATCTCTTAGGACTGATGTGAGGATTAAATGAAATAATGTCTTTGAAGTGGCTAGTGTAGTGTTTAAATAAATAATGGCACCCAATAAATAATGGCAGAAGAGGATGTCCGGAATGGGGAGAGGTGAGTTGTACTTGTTTGGAACTTTTAGCTTTGCAGGAGAGGCAAAGCTAGAGCCAAGTCCTCTTTCCTTCCTTCCATCTTCCATTCATTTCTGAAACATTTCTAAGAACTCACTATGTGCCAGGCCCTGGAGGAAGTGATGAGAACAACTACAGGACTTTGCCAAAACTTTTTATGCTGTCCTCTTCTAATCCTTACCTTAGCTGAGGAATAGATATTATCATTCCATTTTATAGAGAAAGTAGGTAGTGTTATCTATATTTTGTAAAGAAACTGAGGCTTGAAGAAGAGTTAAGACCTGCCAAGGGTCATGCAACAAGTTAGAGGCAAAACAGGAATTTGAAACCAGGTCTTGCAGTGTTCTTTACTCTGGGCCAATGAGGAACTGGATGCATTTAGGGCAAAGTCTGGAGCAATGAGAATGGGAGCACAGGGCAAGATCTGAAAAACTCTGAAGAGTTATTGAATTAGAAGAAGTAGACCTTTCTAAGCAGCCCCGTTTATTCACTTTTTCTTTCTTTTTTCTTTTTTTTTTTTTTGAGACAGTTTAACTTGTTGCCCTCAATAGAGTGCTATGGCATCACAGTTCACAGCAACTTCCAATTCTTGGGCTTAAGTGATTCTCTTGCCTCAGCCTCCCAAGTATCTGGGACTACAGGCACCTGCCACAGTGCTCAGCTATTTTTAGAGATGGGGTCTCACTCTCCTCAGGCTGGTCTTGAACCTGTGAGCTCAGGCAGTCCACCCTCCTTGGCCTCCCAGAGTGCTAAGATTACAAGTGTGAGCCACTGCGCCCGACCTTTTATTCACTTTTTCATTCAGTATGTTTATTGAGCACCCATTTTATGCGAGGCTATGTGTTAAGTGATAGAAATATAATATTGAGGCTGGGCGTGGTTGCTCACGCCTGTAATCCTAGCACTCTAGGAAGCCAACGCGGGTGGATCACTTGAGTTCACTAGTTTGAGACCACCCTGATTAAGAGTGAGATCCTGTCTCCACTAAACATGAAAAAAAAAAGAAACCTGAGACAAGAGGATCACGTGAGCCCAAGAATTTGAGATTGCTGTGAGCTATGATGCCATGGCACTCTACCAAAGGCAACGAAGTAAGACTGTGTCTCAAAAAAAAAGAAAGAAAGAAAGAAATATAATATTGGCCAGTACAGGCAAGGTCCTTGCCTTGGGAGCTGACATTTTGTTGTGCACAAGTAGACAAAAGTCAATAAAACCCTTGACTAAAATGAGACAGTTTTCTTTATTACGTAAAAGGACACAGTAGATGTGTTAGACAGGGACTGGATGTGTGGTGGGCTGGGAAGGTATCTGAGCTGGAACCTACAGGAGCTAGGTTCTGCAAAGTTCCAGGGAGAGGAGAAAATGTTGCAGATAGAGGGGACAGCAACTGCCTAAATCCCTAAGACTATATTGACCTGGGCAATTAGGCCATTAGGATGCAGAGATAAGAAGGTAAAGTGAGTAGCTATGAGGTTGGAGAGGTAGGCAGGGGGTACATTGTATAGGGCATTGTGGGTCATGGTATGTATGGTGTTTGGAGTTTGTTCTTGGCCAGGTGGGAGGAAGTGACAAGTCAGCAGGACTATCCATTCTATAGTGGAAGGTGTGGAAAGATGTTGAAGATGGGACTGGGCTATCCCCTTGGTGGGAAGGTCTGATGAGTTTCAAGGTTGGGATGTGGGGTGGTATGCAGTAAGGAGGAGCTAGTGGGCACCTCTTATTCTTTAGCTATTCCAGCTGGGGTGGGGTAAGGGCATGGGCATTGGGACTGGGCTGTGACTCTCTGCTTCCCCCCAGTGTTCATCTCCAGTTACATGGTGTTGGCACCTGTGTTTGGCTACCTGGGTGACAGGTACAATCGGAAGTATCTCATGTGCGGGGGCATTGCCTTCTGGTCCTTGGTGACACTGGGGTCATCCTTCATCCCCAGAGAGGTGAGGTCCCAAGCTGGCTCCTGCTAATGCCTGCCCCTATGCCCCTGTCTTTACCGCTGCTCTGAAATCATTTCAGATTAGGCCCTGGAGACCTCTGCAGTTTCCTTGGCCCATGCCATCTTATTCCTGCCCCCTCTACACACCTAATCTGCCCATCCATCCACTCCTTTTAGAACCTTTTATCCGTCATCCTGTCTTCCCCTGACCACTGATTCCTTCCATTCCCTACCTAGATAGTTAAGCTTCTCTACCTGGACTGCCCCTCTCTTCCTCTTCACCTTCCCTATCAGGCTTTCAGAAAGGCCTTCTGGATCCCTTCCTCACCTGCCACTCACCCCTGGCACCCACTCCTCCATGACCCTGCTCTTTCCAAAGTCTGCAGCGTTCTGGTGCTAGATCTTGGGAAGCCTCCCGCACTATTGACCCACTTCTTCCTTCCTGAAACTCTTTTCTAATGTCTGTGAGGCCACACTCTTCTGCTTTCCCTTCTGCCTCCCTAGATGGTATTTATTTGCTCCTTTGAAGTCTCCTCTGTCAGCTCACTCTGCCCCAGAACTCTGTCCTCAGCCCCAGTGACTCCCCTTAGGTAATATACCTGTCCTTAGCTTCAGGTATCTTTGGTAGACAAATCATCCCCTACCTAAGATTATTATTCACCACCAGGGAGTCTTATTTAGACCTTTTATTATCCAGTCCTCACAATAGCTATGCAAATAAGTTGTTATCCTCCTTTTGCAGATGAGGAAACTGAGGCTCAGAGAGGTTAAGTTACTTTCCCAGAGTCACAGCTAGTCAGTGGTGGAGACTGCATTCAAGTTCAGGTCTGTCTGATTGTAAACCCAGGCCTTTCCACTATCCCTGCTGCCTCTCTGGAGCCAGCTGGTGAGGTAACCTGCAAGGCAACTTAAGGGCAGGGCACCACCTGTTCCCTGTCTCCTTCCCCAGCGTTTCTGGCTGCTTCTCCTGACCCGGGGCCTAGTGGGGGTTGGAGAGGCCAGTTACTCCACTATTGCACCCACGCTCATTGCTGACCTCTTCGTGGCTGACCAGAGGAGTCGAATGCTCAGCGTGTTTTACTTCGCTATCCCGGTGGGCAGGTGAGGGGGCCTTCATCCTGGTGGGGCAGCAGATGTGCCTGGCACAGGGGACTTGACTGACTGGTTGTCCCCTTTTTTTCCCTCCTCCCACAGTGGTCTGGGTTACATTGCAGGTTCCAAAGTGAAGGATGTGGCTGGGGACTGGCACTGGGCTCTGCGGGTAAGTCTGGTCATGGCCTGGGGAAACTCAGCAACAGTCTCAATGATCCTTTTTTCCTACCTTCGGACATCCCCTTTTGGAAGCAGTACTCACCCTGTAAATCCTGCAGGAAGCTAGCTAAGCTCACCATATGCTAGACAGAACTCTTGTGTGTAGGTGATGGAAGACCATTATAAAACTGTAAGCCCTTAAAAGGGACTACATTGACTTCCTTCGTAGAAAGTCCCAGGGTGAGCTTCTCGTGAAGCTGGATCCAGGGCTCCACATCATCACAGGAACTTAATCATCCTCTTCCTAGCATTACTTTCCTCTTTGTTAACTTCATTTGCAAGCCTGTGAAAGCTCCAAACAATTATCTTCCCATGTAGAAACTTCAGCACTTTGGATCCTTGAGCTATAGTCCTGGGATGGTGTCTGATTAGATAAATGAGTGGTGTGCCTATTGTGGAATCAGTTAACTGAGGCTGGCATGGCTAACAGTACTCTCATTGGCCAAGTCTGGAATTGTTTGAACTATGTGGATTGAGAGAAGTTGGGAGAGTGGTTTCCCAAAAGAAAATTACCAGTTTTAATTTGCAGTTACCAGAGGAAGCAAATTTAGGCTTACAAAAATAGGGTGGTCCCTAGTGTCCCCTCCAAATTACAGGTTCATCTTGTTATGTGAGTATTTGAGGTCTTGGAACCCAAGTAGTCTGTATGCCCTCCCCCTCCCCCAGCCCTGGTGGATGTGTCTGCCTGTCCTGAAGCCCATTCTCTTCCCCAGGTGACACCAGGTCTAGGAGTGGTAGCTGTTCTGTTGCTGTTCCTAGTAGTACGGGAGCCACCAAGGGGAGCTGTGGAGCGTCATTCAGATTCACCACCCCTGAGCCCCACCTCGTGGTGGGCAGATCTGAGGGCTCTGGCAAGAAAGTGAGTTTAGTTCCTTCTTAAATCAACATCTGAGGAACCTTGGGAGGTCCCGACATCTGAGATTTCAGTGGAGCATGTTTATTTTTTTTTTCTGTCAACTGGCCCACCCCAAGGCCAGGAATTCAGCTGGTCCCTTGTGGCAGCTTCTTGAATTACAGGTCCAGGTCCCAGGAGCTGGGACAGTCTCCAGGTGGTCCCAGTGTACTGACCTTACTAAAATAAGCTACACCCTCCTTTTCTTGGTGGGAACTGGGCATGTGGTCCCCCTCCGGGTTATGTGCAGAGGCAGAGGGAAAGGTCTCCAGCCCCCTCAGGGTCACGTCGCTGGTGGCTTTCTATCTGCTGGTTTTATCTTGAAGTGCTGAGACACTGGGCAAGAAAAAGACAAACAAGCAGAAAGGAAGGGAGAAGTGAGGACCTCTCCTACCTGGACTCTCACTGGGGTCTGACTTCCTCCCTCCCTGACTGTCTGCAGTCCGAGTTTTGTCCTTTCTTCCCTTGGCTTCACTGCTGTGGCCTTTGTCACGGGCTCCTTGGCCCTGTGGGCTCCTGCATTCCTGCTTCGTTCCCGTGTGGTCCTGGGAGAGACCCCACCCTGCCTCCCTGGAGACTCCTGTTCTTCCTCTGACAGGTACCCAGAGGGGGCTGGGCTGGGTGGCTTATGGGTAGCAAGGGTGGAGTGAAGAGGGTCCATGGTTCACACCCAGCAGGGAGTTCATATCCTGACTCCACAAGGTGCTGCTTCTCCCAGAGTTTCCTGGCCTGGGAAGCATGCTGGGATAGTGCTTGCCTCTTGGGGTTCTGTGCACCAGGGGGTGCTGGGGAGGGCCGTCTTCCTCTATAGGCCATGGGGGCCAGCCCAGAGAGGGCATACAGGCAGAGGGACTGGCCCCCATGCCCCTTCCCCACCCTCTAGTCTCATCTTCGGGCTCATCACCTGCCTGACCGGGGTCCTGGGTGTGGGCCTGGGTGTGGAGATCAGCCGCCGCCTGCGCCGTACCAACCCCCGGGCAGATCCACTGGTCTGTGCTGCTGGCCTCTTGGGCTCCGCACCCTTCCTCTTCCTGTCCCTTGCCTGTGCCCGTGGTAGCATCGTGGCCACTTATGTGAGTAGCCAGAAGGTGACAAGAGGGGTGATCTGAGTCCTGGGCGGAGAAACAATGCATCAGGCAGGACTGGGGTCAGCCAGCATGTGATTTCAAGCCCACTTCTGTGAAATGCCTGGTTTTGAATCATAGCTCTGGCCCTTTTCGGCTATGTGACGCTGGGCAACAACGTAACCTCTCTGTGCTCAGTTTTATCATCGGTAAGATGGGAGTAATAGTAGCAACTGTCTCCCAGCAGTGTTGTGAGGATTAAGTGAATAGAAGGGCCTGGGACAGGTACGTCTACCATGTGTTAGGCCTTACTGTGATGAGAGCCTGCCCTCTCCGTCCTCCAGATTTTCATTTTTATTGGAGAGACACTGCTGTCCATGAACTGGGCCATTGTGGCTGACATTCTGCTGGTGAGTAGCTAGGTGGCTCCAGGGTTAGCCCAGAGGCTGACGGGAGCAGCTTAGGAGGCCTCACCTGCTCTTGGGTGTGGCTTCTACCCTCCTCCAAACACAGCTGCAGACTGTGTGTTCCAGCCCTAGAGGGGCCACAGCCCTGGACTATGCTCTGACCTTGTCCCTGGTCATATGTCTAAACCCCAGATTAGGCTGAGCCTTCACCTGGACCTTGCCCCCTTCCCTTATCCCCTGAGACCCCACTGAGCTCCTGCTTCCCCTAGTATGTGGTGATCCCTACTCGACGCTCCACTGCTGAAGCCTTCCAGATTGTGCTGTCCCACCTGCTAGGTGACGCTGGGAGCCCCTACCTCATTGGCCTGGTGAGCATTGTCCCTTGGCCTACATGGGATAGGGATTGGGGGACCTGCCTTGGGCATTCCTGCCACTGGCTGGTGGCCTGAGTCTGGCCAGATCAGAAGGTCTGGTCTGTTTAAGGTATCCATGATCCTTGTGCTTATTTTCTGTTCTCAGCTGAAGGGGAAGGATTTTGTTTTGGTAGATTTTACCAGTGAGGCCAAGAAGGACCTCACCCTGGTGGTCCAAACTGCCTTCCCTTCCCCAGGCTACATTTCCTTTCTCCCTGGAGTTTGGGGTCTCCCTCTCCCCAGCCCCTCCCTGGGTCTCTAACTCTCCTGCCTCCCTCCTCCTGCAGATCTCTGATCGCCTCCGCCGCAGCTGGCCCCCTTCCTTCTTGTCCGAGTTCCGGGCCCTGCAGTTCTCACTCATGCTATGCGCCTTTGTTGGGGCGCTGGGTGGCGCGGCCTTCCTGGGCACCGCCATCTTCATTGAGGGTGACCGCCGGCGGGCCCAGCTGCATGTACAGGGTCAGTTAGAGGGTACCCCCCACCTAGCTTCTTGGTGCTGCCTGTCTGTCTGTTCATCTGTACACTTGGGGTCTCTCACTCCACAGTCCTCTCCTCATTCAGCTTTAGGTCTGACTGGGTCCATGGCCCTGCTGCTGCCCCATTTGTTTCCCACTGTTTGTCCCTGCTCTGGCTTTGTGTCAGTCCATCCAGCCCCAGCTCTGCTCCTTCCCCTGCAGGTCTGCTGTCTGAGGCAGGGCCCACAGATGACCGGATAGTGGTACCCCAACGAGGTCGCTCCACCCGGGTCCCCGTGTCCAGTGTACTCATCTGAGAGGCCATCATGTACCTATGTGTACATCTTTCAACAGTGGCTCAGGACCTACCCCATGGGGTGCCTGGGCCTAAACCTCTGGCCCAGCCCAGCTTCCAGGAGGGACCCTGGGTCATGACCCAGCTCCAAGACACTACATGGGCAGCCCGGGGAGGAGGTGGGGGTCCAGGAGAGGCATCCCCTCCACAAGGGCAGCCCCAGGGGCTTGGTGCTATTTGTAATGGAATAAAATTTGTAGCCAGACCTCAAGAGCCTGCTTGAGTCTTTCTCTGGGTGCTAGTAACCTCTGACCTCTGGATTGCAGGGGATGTCCTATCTCTACCCCTAGGGTTCCGGGGACTCTAGGTTCTCTTCTGTGGGGCTTTGGGTGAGTCTCTGGCCTTCTAGGTTGGGTTATTGAGAGGGTAGATTGCTGTCCTCTGAGTGAGCTGGCTCGGTGTGACCATGAGTCATGCCCATGCTTCCCCGGAACCTGGCCCTCTAGGCACACGGGTCTGGGGGTAGGCACAGCCCTCTGCACCTCAGAATTCCCACTACTGGCGCCTACTGGCTTGCCACCTCCCTGGCCCACAGGGGTGGAGGCCATGGCTGCTGGCTGGCCTGCAAGGGTGTCTCCACTTCCCACTGCTTGAGTTGTCCCTTGTTCTGGAGGCCAACAGACCCTCTTAAGAGCCTGGGGGTGGCTCCTTAGGCCTCCTACCCCCTCCCAACTGGCTGGGTGGGGGTGGGAAGGGGCGGGTGCAGCCAGCTAAGGAGCCTGATGATTTCCTGCCCTCGCCAGGCGCTCACCACAGCTTCCTGCCACAGGCAGGCGGGCGTGGAGGGGAGGCGGGCGCCAGCAAGGGGCAGGTACGGCTGGGGCGTGGGGACCGTGTAGCGGGTGGCTAGAGTCCTGGGGCCTGGCCTGACTGCCCTGGTACCAAAGGTTTCCCAGAGCCAGTGCTGACCCCCATTCAGCCCATCTAGGCAGGGGGTCCAGGGACCCCAAGGAGGGGCAGCTGCCTCCCCCCTAGCCCCTCAGTCTGTTGCCTTCTTGGACCCTGGACCCTGCTGGGGCTAGTTCTCACTCTACTGTGGCTCTGTCCTGGAGGGGCTGTGGGGTGCAGCCAGCCTGGTGCGAGCTCCCCTGCAGATGGAGGGGGCCGGCCTGGTCCCCTATGTGCTGGGCCTGCTGTTGCTGCCGTTCCTGGCCGTGCTGCTGCTGGCTCTCTGCGTGCGCTGCCGTGAGCTGCCAGGTGAGTGGGGAGCTGGTGTGCACCCAGCACTGTCCCTGCCCATCCTCTCAGGGACGCAGAACCCCCTGGGCTCTAGTAGCCTCTCACCACAGCACCCTCTTCCTGCCTCACCTGCCATCTCCTTCCCAGGCTCATATGACAGTGCCACCTCGGATAGGTGAGTTTGCCCTGCCCTCCTGTGGCTCCCTCTTAGCCCTATAGTAGGGTGGGGTTGGGGCCTCTCTTGGCCCCATACCTAAGCTGTGTCTGTCCTGCCAGTTTGTATCCAAGGAGCATCCTGATCAAACCACCTCGTAAGTACATGGAAGGTCTCTCACTTTGGGTGCAGAGGAAAGGGTCCCCTGGTGTATGAGTGAGTGTGTACCTTTGTTTTACCCCTTTGGGATTGTCCACATGGCTTTGACCTGAGCTGGGCTGGGAGCAGATGGGATCCCCCAGTTGTGTCCAGGGCACAGGGGCTTTCAGGCGTTAGTCTGCTCTTTGAGGCCTTGCTTAGGACAGCAGCAGGATGCTTGGAATCCTTCCTTCAAGCTTGGTTCTATGTCCTCAGACACACTTGCTTCCTGGGCACCTGCCACTTCCTACCCACCTGTCGCCTCCTACCCACCCCTGAGCCAGCCAGACCTGCTCCCCATCCCGTGAGTAGCCCCGAACCCCTTTTCCTCCAGACCCCACTCCACCCCTCACCTTCTCCAGTTGGGGCCTTGTTCCCTTTTGCAACTCCTCTTGCCCCTGGAGCCCCACCCCAGGCATGACCCCTGACCTTTGACTCCCAGAAGATCCCCACAGCCCCCTGGAGGCTCCCACCGGATTCCATCTTCCCGGCAAGATTCAGATAGTGGTAAGTGTCCATGTAAAGAGGGTCTCCGGGTGGTGCCTGTGGCTCATTGGGTAGGGCACCAGCCCCATATACTGAGGGTGGCGGGTTTAAACCTGGTCCTGACCAAATTGCAACAAAAAAAATAGTTGGGCATTGTGGCGGGTGCCTGTAGTCCCAGCTACTCAGGAGGCCAAGGCAAGAGAATCGCATAAGCCCAGGAATTGGAGGTTGCTGTGAGCTGTATGATGCCACGGCACTCTACTGAGGGTGATAAAGTGAGATTCTGTCTCTACAAAGAAAAAAAAAAGAGGGTCTCCGTGGCTCGGTAGCTAGGGTGCAGGCCACATACACCAGAGCTAGTGGGTTCGAACCCAGCCCGGGCCTGCCAAACAACAATGGCAACCATAACCATAAAATGGCCAGGCATTGTGGTGGGTGCCTGTCATCCCAACTACTTGGGAGGCTGAAGCAAGAGAAGTGCTTAAGCTCAAGAATTTGAGGTTGCTGTGAGCTGTCATGCCATAGCACTCTACATTGGGTGACATAGTGAGATTCTGTCTCAAAAAAAAAAAAAGGGTCTCTGAGGGCTGGGTGGGGCTGGGCAGAAAATGGGCTCTGCCTGAACTGACTCAGTCTCTCTCTTGCTCTCTCCCTAAAGCCAACAGTGTGGCAAACTACGAAAATGAAGGTGTGTCCCGGATCCTGGGTGACCAGGCAGGGTGGGGAGCCTGGGCCTGTCCCAGACTAGGTAACTCCTGTATTATTATCCCCAGGGCCTCCCTGTGAGGATGAAGATGAGAACGATGATGAAGATGACTATCTGGGCTACCTGTGAGTGGCCAGGTGGGTAGTGGGGGTGAGGCTCACCAGGGTCCTCGCTCACCTACATGTTACTTCCTTTCAGGAAGGTGCTTCCCGACAGCACCTCAGCTGCCAGCCCTGCTGCCCTGTCAGTCCCTGTGCCCAGCAACCCTGGCCTCCGAGACAGTGCCTTCTCCGGTGAGTAAGACATTTCTAGCCCCCCACTACCTTGTGTAATACGGGCTCCTCTTCACTCCCCTGTGATTTCGTTGATGATTGCTACCCTCCTTTTTTCTTGGATCTCTCCTGCAGGAACTCAATATCCTTCAGATACTGGACTTCCTACTCTACTCCTCTGATTTTCTTACTTTTTCTCTCCTCTTTCCTATCTCTTTGTCTTTTCCTTTTACTAAGAGATTTCCTTGACTTGATTCTTCAGCCCTCTACTGAAATTTCATTTCTCCTGTTCAAAAGCTCTTTCTTGGTCTTCAGATGTTCCTTTTTCATAGTCTCCTGTTCTTGTTTCATGGAGACAGTATCATCTTGTAAATCTCTAAGAATATTAGAGTCTATCTATGTGTGTGTATAAGTTTTCTTCTGCTTCCGTATTATTTCACTATCCTTTGAGTTGCTTTTCTTCTTTCATCCTGTCTGGTTGCATCCTCTGGGCTTGCCTTAATGTCCTGGGAATTTCAATTTTTGGTTGTTGTTTCCTCTCTAAATATACTTGTCCTGGTTTTTCACTTCCATCCCCTCACTTCACTTGCCATCGAGATACCCAATTTGCCAACTCTCTCTTGAGAGAGGCTGGCTGTAGTGATAGTTCACTGAGGGCCTACTTCCTGCTTTACTAAGAGTTTTATGTGTATTAATTTATTAAACCTCATGATTCCATGCCAGGCTTGAGCTCCAGACTGTCTGGCCAAGTGCCTTTTTTCACGCTTGGATTCATCCATTTATTCCTTCACTCACTTACTGGGTGCCTCTACTTGGCTAATTCCAGGGACCTAACAGTTAATGAGGCTGGCTGTAGTGATAGTTATTTGAGGGCCTACTTCCTGCTTCATGAAGAGTTTTATGTATATTAAACCTCATGGTTCCACGCCGGGCACGCTAGCTCATGCCTGTAATCCTAGCACTCTGGAAGGCTGAGGTGGGTGGATTGCCTAAGCAAGAATAAGACCCCATCTCTAAAAATAGCTGGGCATTGTGGTGGGCACCTGTAGTCCTAGCTACTTGGGAGGCTGAGGCAAGAGAATTGCTTGAGTCCAAGAATTTGAGGTTGCTGTGAGCTATGACACCGTGGCAGTCTACCAAGGGTGACCAAGTGAGACTCTGTCTCAAAAAAAAAAAAAAATATGGTTCCCAGGTGTGATGGCAGGGTTTATTTAATAAACACTTGGTAGCACCTTTTGGGCAACAGGCCCTGTTTTACTATCCACTGCTTTTTTTTTTTTTTTAAGAAAGTAGTTTTTATTTATTTATTTATTTATTTATTTTTTTAGACAGAGCTTCAAGCTGTCACTGTGGATAGAGTGCCATGACATCACAGCTCACAGCAACCTCCAACTCCTGGGCTCAAGCAATTCTCTTGCCTCTGCCTCCCTAGTAACTGGGATTACAGGTGCCTGCCGCAAGGCCTGGCTATTTTTTGGTTGGAGCCATCATTGTTGTTTGGCGGGCCTGGGCTGGATTCAAACCCACCAACTCAGGTGTATGTGGCTGACGCCTTAGCTGCTTGAGCCACAGGTGCCAAGCCCTATTCACTGCTTTAATCCTCACAGCAATCCCATGAGATAAGGCAGGGATTGTTACTATTTTCCAGATGAGAAAGCTGAAACCCAGAGAAGTTAGGTCACTTGTCTGAGGTTACATTATTGGTTGGTGCTGGAACTGGGACTGAACTGGGGCAGTCGAGTTCCAAAGCCCACCTTGCCCCGTCCTCATGGCAACATAGAAAAGAAACAAATAGGTGCCACAGGGCTTTGGCAGTGGCTACTGGGTAGAGGCAGGGGTCAGGACAGCAAGGGTCACTCCCCTACCTGAAGGCTCTGCTGGGGTCTGCCCTTCTCTGACCCTCCTGTCCTCTCACAATTCCATTCACTGTCATCAGCCCTGTTCACGTAGGCCTCTTCTCTCTGCACGCCCTTGCTTTTTCCAGCCGCCATCACTGGCAGTCTGGAGTGCTCTCATCATGTCCTGTGGGGCTGATGAAGGGTGGCTGTGTTGGGAGCCTCTTGGTGTCTGCCCTTGGGGAGACCTGGACACCTGAGGTTGGGGGATCTTTGGGAATCTGTGGTACAAGGTCTCTGGCATCAGTGCTGGGGGTCAGATGGGCTCTGTGGCTTTCCTGCAGTGGAGTCCAGCAAAGATTATGTGAACGTCCCTGAGAGTGAGGAGAGTGCAGAAGCATCTCTGGGTGAGTGACTGATGCTCCCCGTGCCTGTCCTGAAGGGACAGTGCTCCACCCCACTCTTGGTGTGATCTGGCCTCCCCCTGGAGCTGCCCACACCCCTGCCTCTCTGTCCGGGGGACCTTCTGCCTGCTTACCCTCAGTGTGGCCTGCCCTGTGTGTGCCAGTCTTCCGTCTGACTTGTCTCCACAGATGGCAGCCTGGAGTACGTAAATGTGTCCCAAGAGCAGCAGCCAGGGACCAGGACTGAGCCTGGTGTGTGCATGGGGGTTAGGAGGTAGAAGCTGGGGGGCTGCTTTGGGTTAAGGGGAATGACTATAGCTAGAGATTGAACACCCTTCCCCTCGCAGCTACCCTGAGCTCCCAGGAAGTGGAGGATGAGGAGGAAGAAGGAGCTCCAGATTACGAGAATCTGCAAGAGCTTAACTGAGGCCTGGTGAGAGGCCCTCCTGCCCTAGCCCTCCCTTTGGCCTGCAGGCCCTTGTACCTCCCTTGAGTCCACCCTCTCTCACCCCTGTCCTCCACCTCAGACCTGTCCTCTCTGCCCCTGGGCACCCTACTAACGCCCACTGACCTGACCCCAGTACCCCTCTCTCTCTCCCCTTCCCTGTTGTGTTTCAGTATGAGGCCATGTCTGTCTTGGAAACAGCCTTGCCTGGAAGGGCTAAGCTGGGCAGCTGGGAGTGGCTCTGGGGGCCCCACTCGGCAACCTGCCCTGGCTCCAGCATGACAACAGTCTGAGAATTTCCCCCCTAACTTATTGTCACTTTGGGGTGCAGTCTATGTCCCCCCCTCCCCTATAGCCACTTTGGTGCGCAGTATTCGTCCCCCCCCCCCCCCGTCACTCTGCACCTTCTGACATAGCCTGAGAATGAACTATGCTGGCCCCATTCTGCTTGTAATAGAATAAAGGCCGGCTTGGTCTGTAGTGCTTTTGCCTTAGGGGAGGCCTGTGGGTCAGATTGGGCCTGATAGCCTGCGTGCGTCTGTGTTGTCTGTGTGTGTGTATGAGTCTGACCCAGAGAGAGCCTGGATCTGTGTGTGCGTGTGTGTGTATGTGTGTGTTTCTATGGGTCTCGATCCTCCACAGGGGCCCCATACTTCTGACAGCCCTGGCATGTGCGTGGCAACAGATGGTGACAAGGATGTTCACCTGAGTGAGGCCTTCTGGCACAGACTGGCACTGCTGGGGCTCTGAACGCATCATCCCAAGAGGCAACCCCTGCGGGTAGGATGGGGGTGGGGGCCTAGGTGGGGAGTGGGCATTGCCAACAAGACCCTTCCCTGCTGGCCCTTAGTGTCTGCATCTTTAGGTCAAGGCACTGGACCTGGTGACCTCAAAGGACTCTCTTTGTTCTTACCTTTTGTAGTTCTAAATAAAATAGAACTTAAAAATTGCTTAAGCAACTAAAATTAACATGCAGAACAGCACTTTCACACTTTGGTGTGCGGCAACTCACCAGCAGGTCTTGCTGTGATGCAGGTTCAGGGATGGGGCCTGAGACTCTGTGCTTCTAAGGAGCTCTCGTGTGGCTCTGATGCTGCTGTCCCATGAACCTCAGCCCGAGTAGCAACAGTATGGTGGATACCTATTCTTTTGACTGGCTGGGATCCGTTTCCCCTTACTTTGGAAATTTCCCCTCAGTTTTCCTTTGGGGTTCAATTCTTTCCCAGTCTCCCTTCATGTGATGTGGTGTTAGAGATTGTTGAACTGACACCCCCACCTCAGAAGGTGAGCATGTGACTCAGACCTTGACCTGGCCATTGTCCTCTCCCCTGGCTGTTGTGACTGACCCAGGTGTGAGAATGTGACCCCAGCTGGTACAGGAGGGGCAGCCCAGGGATCTGAGGAGGAAGCATCAGGGAGGGAAGCTCTTTTTGTTCCTGGAGGTTTAGTTATTAAGCTGGGAGGAGAAAGGCCTAGAAACACCCCCAGAGAGCCTGCATAAGGGTGAAACCACCATGGAGGAGAGAATGGCCAAGAGGACAAGCATTATTAGGACTTGTAGGTCTGATCATACCCGAAGCAAGATACCAGCCCTCCCCAGACTTCCCAGTTACTTGGGCCAATAAATTACAATTTTTTTCAACTAGGTTGACTCGGGGTGTCTGTCACTACAATCAAAGTGGTTCTGGTTGATATTCAAAGTTGTTGGCAGTTCCCAGTGGATGCTAAAGGTGTGAAGCACCTAGTGCTTGTCCTGCTTATTTTACTGAATGATTGGGTTTCCCATTGTCAACCATTGTCACTATTCTGTTTAGTAGGTACAGAGTCAAGTGTGCTGTGAGGCATGGGGAGGGCTCAGGTCACTCTGGTCCTGGCTCTGGTGGATGGGGACCTTCCCTGAGGCACACATTTGTGTGTCTTGGACCTAGAGAGAGGCTGTGTGGCTTTGCTTCCATCAGTCAAGAACCACAGTCAGAGCCATCAATGCGATTGGATCTCTGGGGCTGTAACTGGGGGTTCTTAGCTCATTAGGGTGGTCAGTGGGGCGGATGGAAGATGGAAGCTAGGGAGTAGAAATAGGTGCAGAAACAGGCTCAGAGAGACAAAGTGATTTGCCCAAAGACACACAGTTTAAGAACTAAATCTGGGATTGGATTACATCTGTGGCTTTTGGCCCCCAAGCTGCTGGGGGTCACTGCTGCTGTGACCCAGGGTCTCCTTGTCCTGTTTATTATACAAAGTGCTAGCTGCCTTGAATGGGGAGGCTCAGAAGAAGTCCAATTGGAAAAGATGGGCAGGGGGGGTCTAGGAAGCTGGACACCAACAGGTGGAGTTAAATTGTTTTATTTGGGCAAAATAGAAATCGGAAGGAACACCTTTGTGCTGGGCTGAAGGACAAAAGACAGTTTGCCAGGCAGTACCTGTGGCTTAGTGAGTAGGGCACCAGTCCCATATACCAAGGGTGGCAGGTTCAAACCTGGCCCTGGCCAAACTGCAACAAAAAATAGCCAGGCGTTGTGGTGTGTGCCTGTAGTCCCAGCTACTTGGGAGGCTGAGGCAAGAGATCGCCTAAGCCCAAGAGCTGGAGCTTGCTGTGAGCTGTGATGCTACAGCACTCTACTGAGGGCAATACAGTGAAACGCTGTCTCTAAAAAAACAAAACAAAACAAAATAGTTTGCCAACAGTATGCTGGTGCAGCCAACCTAGCAACATCTAGTAAAGATGTGCGCATGCCCATTTAGCTAGCAAATGCCTGGGTTCGAGTCCTGACCAACTCTAGCACATAAGCTTAAGAGGCGAGTACATGCAGGCTCAGGGCAGCATTGTAGCAGCTACGGCTAGAAACAATTTAGACCACCCATGGCCAGAGAACAGACACTGCAGCCAGACAGTGGGTGCTCACCACAGGCAGAACAAATGAGCTGGAGCAAGGCCTAGCCACACAGTGGGTATCACCAACAGAAGGTAAATGAGACAGCAAAGCAAGGGATGTATATACTGTTAAAAGCATGCACGGGCTCAGCGCCTGTGGCTCAATGGTGGGGAGTTCAAATCCCCAGCCTAGGGTGGCGGGTTCAAATCCCCAGCCCAGACCCGCCAAACAACAATGACGGCTGCAACCAAAAAATGGCCGGGCGTTGTGGCGGGCGCCTGTGGTCCCAGCTACTTGGGAGGCGGAGGCAGGAGACTTGCTTGAGCCCAGGAGTTGGGAGGTTGCTATGAGCTATGATGCCATGGCACTCTACCCAGGGGGATAGCTTGAGGCTCTGTCTCAAAAAAAAAAAAGCATGCACGAATGATGTCCATTGTTCAGAGATATGCATTTATGTAAAAGTATCAAGATAGTAGACATAGGAGTGAAGATACCAAACTCAGGACAGAGGTAACCCGGGGAGGAGTTCAAAGAGGGCTCCGTGAGATGTGCAATATCTTACTCTTGAGCAGGAGGGAGGGGGACACAGGGTTTGACACATTATTCTTTTAGTATTTGCAGATCTGAATAGTTTCATAACAACTAAGCGAGATCAAAGCCTGAGGAGGGACTGGATGGGGGTAGGAAGGTGTAGCATAATCAGCTTTAGGAGACGGTGAACAGTAGGCCAAGAGTCTCTATCTGATTTTTGCAGAGTAGATGAGTTTGCACGCTGCTCTATGGCTTAAGAACAACATATGTAAAGACCCTGGGGTGTGTTTGAGGAACTGAAGGAAATTACATGTTGTGGGATTGGAGAAGGTGGGGAGAGGCAAGGGTGGATGGAGATAGGGGCTGAGAAGGCATAAAACCTTTATCAAGAGACCGACAAGCTGCCCCTGGAGGCTTTCGAGCAAAGAATCATGTGATCAGATTTGTGTTTTTTTGTTTTTTGTTTTTTTTTTCTTGTAGAGACAGAGTCTCACTTTATCACCCTCAGTAGAGTGCCATGGCATCACACAGCACACGGCAACCTCCAACTCCTGGGCTTAGGTGATTCTCTTGCCTCAGCTTCCCAAGTAACTGGGACTACAGGCGCCCGCCACAATGCCCGGCTATTTTTTTGTTGTTGCAGTTTTGGCCAGGGCTGGGTTTGAACCCACCACCCTTGGTATATGGGGCTGGTGCCCTATCCACTGAGCCACAGGTGCCACCCTTTTTTTTTTTTTTCTTTAGATAGGCATCATGACTCACAGCAACCTCAAACTCTTGGGCTCAAGAGATTCTCTTACCTCAGCCTCCAAAGTAGCTGGGACTGTAGGTGCCTGCCACAATGCCTGGCTATTTTTTAGAGATGAGTCTCACTCTTGCTTGGGCTGGTCTTGAACCGGTGAGCTCAGGCAATCCACTTGCCTTGGCCTTAGAGAGTGCTAGGATTACAGGTGTAAGCCACCATGCCAGAACCCAGATTTGTGTTTTAGAAAACATCTCTGGAGGCTTGGCGCCTGTGGCTTAATCCGCTAAGGCGCCAGCCACGTACACCTAAGGTGGCGGGTTCGAATCCCCAGCCGGGCCCGCCAAACAACAATGATGGCTGCAACCAAAAAATGGCCGGGCATTGTGGTGGGCGCCTGTGGTCCCAGCTACTTGGGAGGCGGAGGCAGGAGACTCTCTTGAGCCCAGGAGTTGGAGGTTGCTATGAGCTGTGATGCCATGGCACTCTACCCAGGGGGATAGCCTGAGGCTTTGTCTCCAAAAAAAAAAAAAAAAAAAGGTTTATATACATTTCAAAGGAACAGAGAAAGAATTTAAAAGTTTACTAAAGAAAATGCTCTAAAAAAAGGGGAGGTGTGAATACAGGTAGAATTAAGCTTTTTTTTTTTTTTTTTTTTTTTTTTGTGATAGAGTCTCATCATGTCGCCCTCGGTAGAGTGCTGTAGCATCATAGCTCACAGCAACCTCAAACTCTTGGGCTTAAACGATTCTTTTGCCTCAGCCTCCCAAGTAGCTGGGACTATAGGTGCCCACCACAGTGCCCAGCTATTTTTTGGTTGTAGTTGGCATTGTTGTTTGACAGTCCTGGGCTGGATTTGAACCTGCCAGCTCTGGTGTATGTGACTGGCGCCCTAGCTGCTGAGCTATAAGTGCTGAGCCTAAGCATCTTATTTTTAATTTTCATTTATTTACCAATGGATAAATTGATTCAGCTAGTTTAGTGTTCAATTTAGCAATGTTGTAGTAGAGTTGAAGATGTGTATCCCTAGTATCCAGTACTTTTACTTCTGGATAAATCCCAGGAAAACTCTTAACCCATGTTCATAACATACTTGAGTGAAACATTGGAAACACCCAAAATACCTGTGAGTAGGAGAGTGAATAAATTTTGTTACATTCATAAAATAAAATACTATATAGTATTTTAAAAATATATTTTAATTCATTTTTAGCATTTGTCTTTTTATTAAGACTGTAAATATAGTAGTTGCCTTGAGAATACAATATAGAATTGAAAATGAACGCCCTACAGCTACATATATCAACATGAATAATTTTAATTTATTTGTTTTTTTGAAACCGAGTCTCATTGTGTTGTTCTCAGTGGAATGCCATAGCTCACTGCAACCTCTACCTCCTGGGTTCAAGTGATCCTCTTATTTCAGCCTCCTGAGTAACTGGGACTACAGGCTCCTGCCGCAATGCCCAGCTAATTTTTTAGAGACTGGGTCTTGCTCTTGTCAGGCTGATCTTGAACTCCTGATCTTGAGCAATCCCCCATTCTTGGCCTCCCAGTGTGTTCACATTACAGGCATGAGCCACCGCACTTGGCTGTGAATAATTTTTAAAAACAGTGTGGATTTGCTAAAGCAAGTTGCAAGATATATAAAGTATATTTAGATGATACTTAAAAACATGTAGAGCAATACCACATTATTTAAGAATTACATATACAGTAAAAGTGTAATAGAATGATAAACACCAAAACCATAAAGTGGTTACCTCTGAGGAGGGTTAGATATACAGGTATCAGCAGGGGGGTTCTTTGTTTTTCTGAGGCAGAGTCTTGCACTGTGCCCAGGCTAGAGTGCAGTGGTGTTATCATAGCTCACTACAACCTCAGACTCCTGGGCTGAAGTGATCTTCCTCCCAGGTAGCTGAGACTAAAGGTGCGTGCTATCATGCTCAGTTAATTTTTCTATTTTTTGTAGGGGGGCGTGTCTTGCTTTTGTTCTGGCTAGTCTCAAACTCCTGACCTCAAGTAATCCTCCTGCCTCCACCTCCCAGAGTGTTAGGGTTACAGGTGTGAGCCACTACACTGGTCTTCCTTTCTTTCTTTTTCTTTTCTTTTTTTGAGACAGAGTCTCACTATGTAAATAAGTAAATAAGGCAGTATGTTAAGATTTAATTTATTTAGGCAGTGGGTACATGGACGTTTGTTATTGTTATCTAAATTCTTTTGTAATGTTTAAATATTTAATGATTAAAAGCTATAAAAGGGAGAATTGGTATTAAAAAGAAAACAAAAAGGAGAATGGTTGTAACGGGGAGGGGTGAAATGAGGACACCTCTTAAAGAAACGTTGTTGTAAAGGGGACCAGAGTAATGAGGAAGTCTGGAAGGGTATCAATCAGTGTTAGTATTGCATATTAGCATGCTAATTGTGGTGATCAAGTAAAAAGGGACAAGTTGGTGCAGGAGACTGATTACAGTTGTGGGAGCAGAATCTTTTAGTAAGGAAAAAATAATGGGACCCAGTACAGAAATAGTGTGTTTGGCTTTTGATTGGAGCAAGGACGATTTGTAGAAACAGGAGGGAAAGCACAATAAATTATGGGAAGATAAGGTAGTTCTTTTCTGAATGTAGGGTGATTAACATCAAGGTTTACTTGGGACCGAAGAATTTCCCAGGATGCCAGACTCGTAGTGCTAAAACTAGGGAAGTACCAGATGTACCAAGATGGCTGACCACTCTACTTCTATTTGTTTTTTCTTGACAAAATGAAAAGCATTGATTATTTCCTGGAAGTAAGAAGGGGATGAGGGGGAGATATTTGAAGATTATAGCAAAAGGGGGAAGCTATGAGTTGATTTTCTGTATTGAAGATGGGAGAGCAGATTCCCTGGGCTAATGTGATAGGATTTCTGAGCATTGCTAGGGATCTACTAAAATTTATGATATTTATTTACTTATTGATTGATTGAGACAAGAGTCTCTCAGTCGCCCTAGGAGGAATGCCCTGGTGTAACCTCAAACTCCTGGGCTCAAGCCATTCTCTTGCCTCTGCCTCATGATTAGCTGGAACTACAGGCCTGTGCTATGACACTTGGCTAGTTTTTCTGTTTTTAGTAGATACCAGTTCTAGCTCTTGCTCAAGCTAGTCTTGAAGTCCTGAGCTTAAGCAATCCACCCATCTTGACCTCCTAGAGTGCTAGGGTTATAGGCACAAGCCACAGTGGCCGATGGTTTTAATTTTAAAGTTCTTATTGTTATATTTCTCTTCTTTATTCTCTGTCTTATTCATGTGGTCAGTACTGAGATAAGTGGAGAAATTTTAAACTACCCTGTTTTCCCGAAAATAAGACACTGTCTTATATTTATTTTTTCTCAAGGAGACACACTAGGGCTTATTTTCAGGGGATGTCTTCTTTTTATTAAGTATAATACAACAATCTACATTTATTCAAATACAGTTAAGTCATCTTCTTCTGGAACCTGACGGGGGAGCCGAGCTTGTTGGTGGGGCTGGTGCTAGTGATGCATGAACTCCTTTCCCCTAGCCGTTTGCACGTGCACAATAGGATGCCTGAGATCGTGGTTACCCAATGTGCACCCACTGGGAGAAAGGAGCTGTGGCAGATAAAAGATATTCCTGTCTTCCTTACCACTCCATGCCAAAATGCATGGTGTGGCAATGCAAGTACACTACATAGCCACACCCATCACTAGGTCTTATTATTTAACAAAATGTAGGGCTTATATTTAACAAATGCATAGAAATCCTGCTCGGGCTTATATTTTGGGTAGGTCTTATTTTCGGGGAAACATGGTATGTTTTAACAATGATGGAGGGAGAGAGGAGTAGAGGAGTGAGGCATAGGCAAAAGAGTGATTATAGTGATGATTTTTTTTTTTTAAATTTTGAGACAGAGTCTCTTATGTCACTCTCAGTAGAGTGTTGTGGCATCACAGTTCACAACACCCTCCAATTCTTGGGCTTAAGCGATTCTGTTGCCTCAGCCTCCCCAGTAGCTGGGAATACAGGCACCTGCCACGATGCCTGGCTGTTTTTTTTTTGTTGTTGTTGTTGCAGTTGTCATTGTTGTTTAGCTAGCCCTGGCTGGCTTTGAACCCACCAGCCTTGGTGCTTGTGGCTGGCACCGTAAACACATGCTACCGGCGCCGAGCCTATAACGATGATTTTTGAGTCTCAGGCTGGGTAAGACGTGAAGAAAGAGAGAAGCTAATGACAGTGGGAAAAATTGTTGGAATTCATTTCTAGGAGTGAACTGGAAAGATAAGTTTGAATTGAGTGCTTGAAATTGAGAATTTTGAGATAGTATAATTACTGCTTATTGATTTGATCATGGAAATTGGGGGCTGATGTGGGATGAAAGAAAAGATAGCTGGTTGTGGGAGCGATTACCTCTATGGATTTATTTCAGTGATTGAGGCAGGTTTTGGTGCTCTGAAATATATTGACTCAGTTATTTCCTCTTAATATACTTCATGTCTTCTGCTTTCTATTTTATTTTGTTTAAATACTGCCTCAAATTATAAATCACATTGTAGCTCTTGAATGAAAATGGTTGTAAATAAATAAATGGATAAAAGTAAATTTTGTTTAATTAGTTCTCAGCCTTCTATGGCTTGCTAGAGCCCTTCCAGTTGTTAGGTTCTAAGATTAACATCCAAACTGACAATCTACTGTCAATTAAGCTATTTTAGTACCTCATAGGTTCAGTGATTGCTTTGTGTCATATATGGTTGGTTATCTGTGTTACATTGCTTTGCTGACTCTAATTTCACTCTTTGCCTTTTTATAGGACCGCAGCTGAATGCACAGCTAGAAGGTTGGCTTTCGCAAGTACAGTCTACCAAAAGACCTGCTAGAGCCATTATTGCACCGTAAGTTTTAAGAGTCTTTACCTAAAATCTTTTATATGTTTGTTATTACTAAAATATGAGAACTAGAAATTAAAAACTAAATGCTATGTTGAGCTGAAGAATTTACATTCATTAATTTTCATAATTCTTGTGGGTTTTCACTAACTTAAGGATTAAGGAATTGGCTACTTTATTTCTTCATATACAGTAATTTCCAAATTTATTTTTGATAATAAAACTGACCTTTTAAGAAGAGGGTTGTTTACATCAGGTAAACTTGGCATAATCAAGATAATTTGTACTTATAAGGAAAAGGTATATAGAACATAATGGTACATTGTGGAGTAGCAACATTTGGGGAGGGGAATTTTTTTTAATTGAGAAAAATCTGTGCTTATTTTGTCTTCGAATGTTAGAGATTGTTTTTTAGAACTATAAGCTAGCATGTATGCAGTTAATGACATGTGTCTCTGAGTGGTACGAATTCGGTTAATTTTGATTTGGTTTCCAGTGCTAACCTTCCAAACATATTGTGTTAAGGACATGTTCACAATTTTCTGAGAAGAGTAAAGGTTGGGGTCTGTGTCATTTCTCTTGCAGTTTCTTTCATGTGACTTTTTTGGTGCGAATGTTGATAATCTGATCATAAATTGTGCTGATAATAACCGCTTATTAGATAATCAATATGAAAATAAAATAAATAAATATAAAGAGCTTAATGTTTGGCACATAAGTATTTTATGCACCAAGTATTTTGATAACTGTCTCATTTGCATGATACTGTTTGGTCTCATTTAATAGATGAAGGAGTCTGACTGTACCACTTAGAAGTCAGGTAACATGCAAATTATTTTATCTCTTGTGCTGTCATTTCATCATTGGTAAAGGTGAAATACCAGTAATATTGTATCCCCTTAAAGTTTTTTTTTTTTTTGAGACAGAGTCTCACTTTGTCGTCCTCAGTAGAGTGCTATGGTATCGCAGCTCACAGCAACCTCCAGATTATGGGCTTAAGTGATTCTCTTGCCTCAGCCTCCCGAGTAGCTGGGACTACAGGTGTCCACCACAATGCTTGCCTTTTATGTTGCAGTTATCACTGCTGTTTTTAACCTGGCCAGGGCCAGGTTCAAACCTGCCACCCTTGGTGTATGGGGCTGGCGCCCTACCCGCTGAGCCACAGGTGCTGCCCCCCCTTAAAGTTTTTAATAAAAAGATGAAATGAGCCAGTCTTTTTTTAAATTTCAGATAGGAGAGTGCAATTACATTGTTTACATTTGTTAGGTAGAGTCCAAGTTGTAGTTGAGCCCTTCACCCAGGAGGTGTGCTATGTACCCTTACATTGTGCCCATCAGGTGGGAGCATACCAAACCTCCTCCTTTTCCCTCTTTCCCTCTCATCTCCCCACACTTGGATGTAGTTGTGTTTAAACTAAAATGAGCCAATCTTTATAAAACTTGTAGTAAAATGACTTGATGTGATTTATTTAGTCATTCAGCAAATATATACCAGGTAAAGACTGGATACTTTTCTTAGTGCTGCTTTTTGATAAATCAAAATCATTATTCTTATGCTACTTGCATTTTAGTATTTTAAAGAAGTCAGGCAGTAAACAGTTAAATGATTATATTCGAAGTCAGGTGCTAATGGGTGCTAAGAAGAAAAAGATAGAGGACTGACAATAATATGGGTGGGAGTAGTTAGTTTATATAGGATAGTAAGAAAAGGATTTCCTGGTAAAGTAACATTTGAGTCTAAAAGATATGGGAGAGCAGGCTGTGCAGATAATGGGTTTCTGGCAGGAGTATGCTTAGTGCACTGGTTCTCAACCTTCCTAATGCCATGACCCTTTAATACAGTTCCTGTATTAAAGGAGATTGAGAACCACCAGCTTAGCGTCTCAGGAAAAGAGAGGAGGCCAGTGCAACTGGAATGATGTGTACAAGGAGAAGGAGTGGATGAGGCAGGTGGCAGACGGGCTTGTAGGCCGTCATAAGAGCTTTGATTTTTATTATGGGTGATGTGGTAAGTCACGACATGTTTTAAGCAGTAGAGGGATATAATGTGAGGTTTGAAAAAGATTGCTTTTGTTGCTATATGGGCATTATATTTTGTGGAAACAGGGAGGTCCAGGTTAGTAGGCTTATCATTATTGTACGATATTTCAGAAAAGAGATGGTATACTAATTTGGACTGGGGGCTTGAGGTTGAGGTGATGAGAAGCAGTGTGTTCTGGACACATTTCAAAGGTTGAACCAACAAGAGAGGGAGAAGGATAGCCAAGGATGATTTCTTTTAAGTTTTGGCCTGTGAAATTGGAAGGATGGAATTACCTTTATACTGATAAGGGGAAGACAAATGAAATGTGGAGTGGAATTTGAAATGTTTATGCAGAATCTAGGGTTTGGTTTTCATCTCGTTTATGTTGCGATGCCTTGTAGGTATCCAAATGGAGATTTCACATGGGCCGCTGGATGGATATATGAATTTTGCATCAGACTTGAGATAGAAATATGGGCTTTATTGGTATATGTATATCTGTCTGTCTATCTATCTATCTAGATATCATGCTTAAAATATAAATAGAGAATGGTTGCCTAGGGAATAAAATAAAGATAGACCGGAGAAGAGTTTCAAGGGTTAAGCCCTTGGGCAAGCCATCTTTTAAGAAGTCAGAATAGGCTGGCGTGGTGGCTCATGTCTGTAATCCTGGCACTCTGGTAGGCCAAGGTGAGCGGATTGCCTGAACTCACAGGTTTGAGACCAACCTGAGCTAGAGTGAGACCCCACCTATAAAAATAGCTGGGCGTTGTGGTGGGCACCTGTAGTCCCAGCTACTTGGGAGGCTGAGGGAAGAGTATCACTTGAGCCCAGGAGTCTGAGGTTGCTGTGAGCTATGATGTGACAGCACTCTATTGGGGTGGTGGGGTGGCAGGATCAGGTGGCACAAAGTGAGACTCTGTCTGGAAAACAAAAACAAAAGGAGGCCAACGTGGGTGGATTGCCTGAGTTCAAGAGTTTGAGAACAACCTGAGCAAAAAGTGAACCCCCCTGTCTCTATTAAAAATGGAAAAACTGAGGTAAGAGGATTGTTTGAGCCAAAGAGTTGGAGGTTGCTGTGAGCTTTGATGCCATGGCACTCTACCAAGGGCAACAGCTTGAGACTCTGTCTCAAAAAAAAAGAAAGAATGAAATCAGAATAAAGATGAGCATTTGCAGAGGAGGCACTAAAGGAGGACAAATGAAGAAGAAGGAAAACCAAGTGTGAGTGGTGTCTCTGGGAGGTCAAGGATGGAAAATGTGTCAGGGAGGAGAAAGTGATCAACTGTGTCAGATGCTGCCAGTAAGTCAAATACAATGAGGGCTAAGAATTGATAATTGGACTGGGCAGTGTGGAAATCATTGGTGACCTTAGTAAGAAAGGTTCTGTGGAGTGGTAGTAAAGGAAACATGAGTGAGTTCAGGAAATGAAGGAAATGAAGACAGTAAGTACATATAGATTTTTGAGAAATTTTCTAGCAAAATAGGACAATACCTATAATGGGAAGTTATCAGAGAGGATTTAAAAATTTTTTATTTTAAATTATGGGTACATACATAATAGTTGTATATCTTTATATACATAAAGATACATGTGTACATATGTTTTGATACAAGCATACAATGTGAATTAATCAAATCAGGGTAATTGGGGTATGTATCACGTCAGGCATTTAACATCTCTTTGTATTAGGAACATTCCAATTCCACTGTTACTGTTATTTTAAAGTATACTCTAACTTATTCTTGATTAAAGTCACTTTGTTGTACTATCCTGCTGCCTTTTCCATCCTCTGGTAACCATCATTCTATTGTTTCCATGTGATCATTTGTTTTTGATATTTAGCTCCAATATATGAGTGAGAACCTGTTAAGATTTGTCTTGCTGTCCAGGCGCAGTAGCTCATACCTGTAATCCTAGCACTCTGAGAGGCTAAGGTGGGTGGATTGCCTGAGCTCACGGGTTTAAAATCAGCCTGAGCAAGAGTGAGACCCTATCTCTAAAAATAGCTGGGTGTTGTGGTGGCCCCCTGTAGTCCCAGCTACTTGGGAGTCTGAGGCAAGAGAATCGCTTGAGCTCAGGAGTTTGAGGTTGCTGTGAGCTGTGACGCCATGGCACTCTACTGAGGGCAACAAAGTAAAACTTGTCTCAAAAAAAAAAATTTGTCTTTCTGTGCTCAGCTTATTTCACTTAACATAATCTTCTCCATTTCCATCAGGTTGTTTTAAATGGCAGGATTTCCTTCCTTTTTTTTGTGGCTACACTATGTGTAATATTCCATTGTGTATATATACCACAGTTGATCCAAAGCATCTGTTGATAGACACTTAGGTTGATTGCATATCTTGGCTATTGTGCATAGTGCTGTGATAAACATGGGAGTGCCAGGTATCTTTTTGATACACTGAATCTCCTCTTTTGGGTGTATACCCAGTAGTAGAATTGCTAGGTCATATGGTAGTTCTGTTTTTAGCTTTTTGAGGAACCTCTAACTGTTCTCCATAGTGGTTGCTTGCCCAATTTATATTCCCAGTAAAAGTGTATGAGGGTTCCTCTTTTTAGGGGAAGATTTTTATTTCAGTTGAGAGATTTTAAAGTGTTTGTAATATGTAGAGAAAGAAAAATTGTGGCATGGATAAGGGGGAGTTTGCATAAGTAAAAGAAATCCTTGATTAGAAGAGGAATGATAGATTAATCGTCTCTTTATAGTTACTTATGAAGTGGGTTTTATTCTCATTCTGTTACTTTGTTGGTATTTGACTATTATAGTATGCTACCTTCCTAGTTAAAACTTGTTATAAATGTGGGAGCTGAATTGAATCAACATACGATTTAAGTTAAGGCTGGTGTTCATGTAAAAGTAGCCAGGCTTGTTTTCTTCTTGTAATTTTAAATTGAAATTATTGGCAGTGACTTGGGAAATGAAATCTTTTTGGCTAAGTTGCATTTAATTTCCAAGTTACCCCAGAGTTAAAAATGGCTATTTGGAAATAGTTTTGGCTTTGGTGTGTATGTTTCTGCTATAAAGTGACTTTGTAGTTATGTTTGTGCATTTATAGGCAATTTTTATTTTATTAACTTATGAAAACTTTAAACAGTCAATTTTTTTGTTATTACATGGTTTCCAATAAGTAATTATTTTCTATTCCAGAATTACCTCTTTTTTTGTTGAGGTGACAAAGCAATAAGTATTTCATTGTTAACGACATGAAAGGGTCTCTATAAGAACACACTTATGCGGTAATTAGAAAACTTATTTTAAGTTTTTTTTATTTGAAATCATGTTTATTGAAAACATAATTAAGTTTTATAAATTATTACTCTAGCACTTGGTATTCTTAGATTTTACCTATATAGGCATAAATCATGTCATGGATTCCTTAAACTTGGAATCTAGATATAGTTGTAGTCCATTAGGCTGTGTGAAAATAGCATATTTTTAAAATTATTTAAACATATTGCTCACTATTATATTGAGGTAGATCAAATGGAATAAATGTCATTAAAGAATAATTTTTGTTTTAAAGAGATAGATTACTGCTCTGTTGTCCTATGCTAGAGTGCAATGCCACGATCATAGCTCAACTCTAGCCTCAAACTCTTTGGCTTAAGGAATCTTCCCACCTCAGCCTCCTGAGTAGCTGGGACTAGAGGGGATGATTACCAAATTTGGCTAATTTTTAGATGTTTTTGTAGCGATGAAGTCTTGCTATGTTGCCATAGCTGGTCTTGGAACTCCTGGACTCAAGTGACCCACCTACCTTAGCCTCTCGAGATGCTGGGCTTACAGGCATGAGCTACCACACCTGACCAAGAATAAATATTGACATGTATACAGACTACTGACTATTGATCTATCTTAATGAATTCTAATGTATATGACACACAGGCAGGCACACTAGGTATTTGATTAAAAATACTTTGTGGGTTGGGTGCAATGGTTCATGCTTATAATCCTAAAACACTAGGAGGCTGAGGCCAGTGGATTGCTTGAGCTGAAGAGTTTTAGACCAGCCTGAGCAAAGGCCAGACCCCATCTCTACTAAAAATAGAAAAATTAGTTGGGTGTTGTGGCAGGCGCCTGTAGTCTCAGCTACTTGGGTGACCGAGGCAAATGGATTGCTTGAACTCAAGAGTTTGAGGTTCTTGTCAGCTATGATCCACAGCACTGTACCCAGGGCTCAGAGCAACAGAGTGTGTGTATGCGTGTGTGTATAGGTGCAGGAGACAAAATGTTGGCCAGGGATATATATTGAAATGATCTCACAAGTTAGGTGTTCCAAAAACCTTCCTATCATAAATTCCAGATACCTTGATGACAGTCTTCTTATTTGTCTTGCACTATCGGAATATCTCAGGAACTCTTAGTGTGGAGTTATGCAAAGTATGCATTACTTAAGAAACTTCTTGTTTCGTATTAAGACATAAAAAGATCGGATACTTGGTTATTAACAAGATGAAATTATTTCTACTATAGAGGATGTACAATGAATATTGAAGCCTTTCTCATTTAAAACAGAGTTTGATTTATTAGTAGTTAATCTAGTAGGGAAAGATACTTCCACTTTTTATTGTATACTCTTTATTGTTCAGCTTTTTTACTATGCGTGTGTATTATTTTTAATATTAAAGTTAGTTTAAAAAATGTAAAGGCTAAAAACTTTATTTGTAATAGGCCAGTTTTTATGTAGTCAGACATACTTGTAGCACTTACATTATATATTCATGAGACAATGAATCTTCATAAATTATGTAGTTAATTAAGTTATTTGCTAGGAAGGTACAACTTATATCCAAATATTGTTGTCTCTATTCATGTCAAATCTCAAACCCTCTATATCCTGACAGTAAAAAAAAATATAGATGTGAAAAGTTCTGGTTACTTTTCTTTTTACTTAAGTAACTTTAATAACTTTAATTCATATATTGTGAGGTTATATTTTGTAAAAATAAAATAATTCTGAATATCTAACTGAGACTTTCTAGATGTAATTATCTACTTTTTTTGTTTTTTAATCAAAGCAAAAATCTTGAGGACCATTGAGCAGTGCCTATAAAAGAAAATAATAAAAGACTAGGTACAGTAAAATAAAATTGAAAGATGAAATATAGAAGTCATTGTTTCTGCAAATTATTTAGGGCCATTTGTTGATCAAGTTGATTTCATCTGTTCATAGAAGCCTTATAATTTATTTTTTAGCTTTTTAGTTCTTTCTTTAGATCTTACATACTTTTCTTATTATTGGAGATCTTCTCATCTAGTCCTTTTATTTTATTTTTCATTTTTGCTGCTGTTAAGTAGAACTAGCACTATTGGAGCCTGATTTCTTGAATTCTAGTTAAGTATTCCTTTATTATTCCTTTATTATCTTCTTTGATCAAAAGCCTTATATAGAATGTGTGGTAGAATTTTGGCATTGATGGTTTATACTACTCACTTATGACCTTGAAGGTCTCTGAACAAGTGAAAATCCATGTCATGTAGTAATTGGTAATTTTCCTGAGGTAGGAATTTGAATTATACCCACACTGCAAGGTTTCTATGTAGGAAACCGTCACCAGTGAATGATCACAAACAATGGCCTTGCATCCTCATTTGATTGCAACTCTGTGGGGGAAAACAGAAATTCTGGCATGTCAGGAGCTGGATTTGCTGATGTAAAGGGTCTGCTGTGTAGAAATAAAGAGAGAAGCAAAAGCATTCTCTGTTTAAAAAAAAAAATTAGTTTTCTAGAGGCATGTTTTTAGCCTAATGAAAATGTACAGTTATTAAAATGCAATTTTGTATTTGTCTTCATGAAAAGTTATGTTTGGAACCAGAGTGACTTGGAAAAACTAGCAGGGATGGCCTTTTGCATTAAAGACTTAAAGAACTGAGTACAACTGACATACAAAGTATGCATCACTTAAAAAACTTCTTACTGAATATAAAAATATCACATACTTGGCTATTAGCAAGATGAAATTGCTAATAACCGTTAGAACTTTTAAAAGACTGACTGGGACATACTTTTATAATGCATATTTGAATATCTATAGACATCAGATTTCTTATGCCCAGAAGAAAAACTTTATCTGTTCTTTTAGTGAAACCTCCTTTATTATGAGTTATCACTTGATAAAACTTTATTTTCAGATTCACGTAGAATTATATATTCTATTAGCAAGAAAAGGGGGAGGAAAAGGTCATCTGAAGTGAGATTTGATGGTTATTAGTCTGGCTTTCCTCATTACCATGTATCTGGGCCAGCATAAAGGAAAGGATTCACATTTCTTTTCTTTGATTATTATGTTGTTCCTTTCAAGATGGGGGTTAAAAGGGATAGTGCCCAGTGTTCTGCAGTGTGTTCTCTCTGTAAGCTACCACCTGTTTAAGACTGTCTAAAATCATTTTGTCTTTACTTCAAGCAGATGTTTAAGCCTTCAGCTTCACAAAAGACAAACCATGAAATCTAAGTTTCATTATAAAACATGTATTTACCTCAGTTGATCTTTATCTTGTTTTCAAAACTTTTATCCTTTACTGTAATCTTACTGGAGTATACGATTCTATAACTATTCTTCCTGTTTACAGGCTTGTTGCTTTTGTTAGTCCATGGACTTCCTTCTTTCTTCAAATATGTAAAGATCTCTTATACTGGTTAAGAGTGGGTTCTAGAGCTCTACTGCCTGGCTTACATCTTGGCTTGGCCACTTAACCATCTTTGTGATAGTCAAGATGATAACCATCTTGAGCAAATTTTTTAACTCCTCTGCTTTAGTTTCTTTGTCTGTAAAAATGAGAACCCCACCTATCTCATAGGGTTGGTGTGTGGATTAAATGAATTAATACTTTGAAGTACATAAAAGAGTGCGCAGCACAGGTAAACATTCAGTAAATGTTACTATGATTATCATCATTATCTTTTTTCTCTTCCTCCTCATCTCCCATACTTGGTCACTAAGATCTGTCTTTTCTTTTTTTTTTTTTTTTTTGTGACGGAGCCTCAAGCTATCCCCCTGGATAGAGTGCCAAGGCATCACAGCTCACAGCAACCTCCAACTCCTGGGCTCAAGCGAGTCTCCTGCCTCCGCCTCCCAAGTAGCTGGGACCATAGGCGCCCGCCACAACGCCCGGCCATTTTTTGGTTGCAGCCATCATTGTTGTTTGGCGGGCCGGTCTGGGGATTCGAACCTGCCACCTTAGGTGTACGTGGCTGGCGCCTTAGCTGATTGAGCCACAGGCGCCGAGCCCTGTCTGTTTTTTCTTTCTCTCCTCTCCTCCCTTCCCCTCCTCTCCCCTCTCCTTTCCCTTCCCCTTCCTCTCTCCTCCCTTTTCCCCTCCTCTTTCCCTTTTCTTCCTTCTTCCTTACCTCTTCCCTCCTTCCCTTCCACTCTTCCCCCTCCCCCCTTATCCATTCCTTCCCCTCCTCTTCCCTCCCTCTTCCCTTCCTTCTTCCCTTCTCTGAGAGTAAAGCAGTGTTGAAAATTTGAGATGCCATTCAGGTTTAAGATAGACCAGGTCAGATCCAGAGGTACCAGGTGGGTTTTAAGGTTCCACCTGGACAAGCTAGACTACATACTGATGATTAGGAGCTGATTAGGTTTAGATCAGCAGTAGGTGCTGAAACAATCTGCACTGGAGTCTTAGGCACTTGGAGATTTGGTACATAATGGAATAAGTCCCATGATTAGGTCCCTCTCTTCCTTTTCTGTATCTACTGGTTACTTTCTGTGACTACAGATTAATTTTCATTTTCTGGGATTTTATTTAAATAGAGTCACATAGACTGAACTCTTTGTGTCTGACTTCTCCAATTCAGCTTATTTATTTTTACCTTTTAAAAAAACATAATGATTTTACATGTCAATAGCTTGTTCCAGACCCTCAAGCTGTCCCCCTGGGTAGAGCGTTGTGGCATCACAGCTCACAGCAACCTCCAACTCCTGGGCTCAAGAGAGCCTCCTGCCTCAGCCTCCCAAGTAGCTGGGACCACAGGTGCCCGCCACGACGCATGGCTATTTTTTGGTTGCAGCCATCATCGTTGTTTGGCAGGCCTGGGCTGGATTCGAACCCACCAGCTCAGGTGTATGTGGCTGGTGCCTTGGCTGCTTGAGCTACAGGTGTGGAGCCAGCTTGTTCCTTTTTATTGATGAAGGATATTCTGTTGCATACCTATACCTTAGTTTGTTTATACATTTACCCTTTGAGTGGCATTTGATTTTCCCAATAGGTTTTAGCTGTTGCAAATAAAACTGCTGTGAACGTTTGTGTACAGATTTTTGTGTGGACATGTTCTTTCTCCTTGAAGTACATAAAAGAGTGCCCAACACAGGTAAACATTCAGTAAATGTTACTATGATTATCATCATTATCCCTTTCCTCCTCCTCATCTTCCATACTTGGAGCAGAATGTCTGGATCATATGATAGGAGTATGCATAACTTTCTAAGAAATTGTCAAACTTTTTTCCAAAGTGGTGGTATCATTTTACATTTCCATAAGCGCAGTATGAGTCTTAATTCTTTCACATCCTTGCCAACACTTGCTATGGGCACTGTTTTTAATTTTAGCTGTTTTTTATTGGGTATTCATGGTATCTCAGTGTAGTTTTAATTTGCCTTTCCCAGGTGAATAAATGATGTGGAGCATCGCTCTGTGTGTTTATGTGCCATCGCAACATATTCTTTGATGAGGAACCTGTTCATATCTTTTCTTATTTACAAAAGGTCAATTATGGTTAAAGACATATAAAAGTTACCATCTTAAACATCTTTTAGTGTACAGTACAGCAGTGGTTAGTGTACATGGGTCATTATGAAAGTTTTGAGATATACAAAAATCAAGAAATGCACAGATGGAAACAAAAGGAGCCCTTCCAGCAACACTGATAAGCCGAGCAAGTTGAAACTTGCACGGGTGAATCAGAAATCAGAAAGGACGCTGTCGACTGTGTTTCTTGGAAGTGAAATAGTTGAGCATAACACAGTCTGTCTCAGCTTTCACAGTGACCTACATATTCTTGTTGTGCAACCAATTTTCAGAATCTTTTTAGCTTGCAAAATGGTTGCCTATGTTTGTTAAAAATTGGGGTATTTGTTTTCTTATTGAATTTTGAGATTTCTAAATATGTTGTTGTAAATTCTTTATCAGATATATGCTTGACAAATATTTCCTTCTACTCTGTTTTGTCTTTTCTACTTACTGTGCATCTTCAACTTATTGTATATCAGTCACAAAGAATGATTTATTCTGTATTAATTGGCAAGTTGTTACAATTAGGGTTTTATGCATTGCTTGTTGATTGTCTACACTTAAGAAGGTAATGAGAAAATGTTGATAATACACAGTAAATTCAGAATTATGTTCTGTCCTTGCTGGTGGGAATATAAAGGGCTATAGCCACTCTGGAAAGCAGTGTCAGTTCCTCAGAAAAATAAACATGCAATAACTAACTATACAAGCCAGCAGGTATACTCTTGGACAGCAGTTCTCAACCTTGGGTTGTGACCCACAGGAACGGTATTAAAGGGTTGTGGTATTAGGAAGGGTGAGCACCACTGCTCTTGGTCATTTGTCTCAGATAAAGGAAAATTTATATTCACACAAAAATCTGTATATAATTGTTCATAGGAGCTTTATTCATAATAGGCCAAAAAGCAAAATGAAATGGACACAAATCCCTGGAAACACCAGATACCCTTCAGCAGGTGAATGGGTAAACAAACTGCAGTACATCCATACCATGGACTCCCACTCAGCAGTGAAAAGCAGCGAACTGTTGATAAAGGATGTAGTTCAGGCATGAATTGCAAAGGATTTATGCTCAGTGAAATGAAGCCAATCTCAAAAGGTTAAAAAAAAACCAAAACCCAAAATTACGTTGTGTTTATAGGCTTAATATAGTACAAAAAATTCTAACATTTGAAAACTGTAATCAGCAAAGAAGTTATTCCTGTCTTGGATGAATGTGTAAAGTTCAGACACATGTCTTTGTTCCACTCTTTTGTCATTGGGACTACTGTTTGGTTATAGGAGTTCAGCAAAAATTCATTGTCCATGTTACGAAACGACAGCAACAAGTATGTGGAATTTACGATAAAGAACAGTAGTATATATTTTACCATTGTTTATAAATCACCATACATATTTTTTTATTTCAATAAAATTTTATAATAAGCCTATGTACATATGTATAAGCATATAGCTTTTTTCTGTAGAGCAGGTTGCTAAAGCATTTATCAGCATACCAGTGACCATAATGCTAATAAGGAAACACTAAAGGAAATAACTCTAAACTCATGTGGTTAGAATGAGTCAAGAAAGAAAAATGAAATCAGGAAAGTCATTCCCTAAGTAATAAGAGAATTAACTAAATGCTCAGAGGATGAAAGGGAAGAGTAGTATGGGGAGAAAAATGAGAGGCACAACACAGAGAAGAACAATTCCCTTGTCACTTAAAGTCAGGGAAGCGAGTTGTTAGTTGTAGGATATTTGTTTTGTCTGATTTGACTTCTTGATCTTATCCTTGGTCTATAATAGTTTGTTACTCATATATCTGCCCTATGACATACAGATGCTAAAAAAACCAAACCTCATAGTGTTACACTAGCAACTGCAAGTAAGCCTTCAATGCTTCCAAATTTACTTGTCCTTCACACCAAAACAAATTACAAAATATTTTTAAAATTTAAAATTGGGACCCAGTATACAACAATTTTGTGTTCTCTACTACCTTGTAGAAGTTGTATCATTACCTGCTTTGCTTTTTAATCTATACACTCAATTCTTTTATGTTCACCTTAGTTAATATATTTCTTTCAAATGTTTTTCATAATACTTTGATTTTGAGCTTGATGATTACATTTAAAAATGTTTTGTTTTGTAGCCATGCAGGATATACGTACTGTGGGTCTTGTGCTGCCCATGCTTACAAGCAAGTGGATCCATCTATTACGTAAGTAATATAGTTTAGCATCTTAGGAATTAATTGCTTTGTCATAGAAGTAATTAGTTTATCATTCTTATTGTTTTAATGTACTCACTGTGTTAAGAATTTGACTTTTGGCTCTGCACCTATAGCTCAGTGGCTATAGGTTCGAATCTGGCCTGGACCTGCCAACAACAATGACAATTACAACCCCCCCCACCCAAAAAAAAATACAAAACAAAACAAAAAACGGTAGCCAGGCGTTGTGGCAGGTGTCTGTAATCCCAGCTACTTGGGAGGCAAGAGAATCACTTAAACCCATGAGTTTGAGGTTGCTGTGAGCTGTGATGCCATAGCGCTCTACCCTGGGTGACATAATGAGACTTTGTCTCAAAAAAAAAAAGAATTTGACTTTTATGAATTTCATTATATCTTATATAGTTTAGGAAAACTTTAATACTTTTTCTTTGTCTGAACATTTTCCCCCTTCCCTTCAGTTGGTGAAATGTTTAGTTTTTAAATTATTAAGTTAAATATTTTGGTTTTTAATTTTTCTTTGAAAATTCAGAGATGAGCATTTTGAAGAAAAAATGCAAAGCCCTTTGATGTATTTTAATCACTTTGTAATTTAAAAATCTTTATAGTGGCCAGGCACAGTGGCTTACACCTATAATCCTAGCACTCTCAGAGGCTGAGGCTGGTGTATCACTTTAACTCAGGAGTTTGATACCAGCCTGAGCAAGAGTGAGACCCCATCTCAACTAAAAGTAGAAAAAACTAGCTAGGCATTGTAGTGGGCACCTGTAGTCCCAGCTAATTGGGAAGCTGAAGCAAGAGGATGTCTTGAGCCCAAGAGTTTGAGGTTGCTGTGAGCTATGATGATGCTATAGCACTCAACCCCAGGGCAACAGAGTGATCTGTTTAAAAAAAAAAAAATTCTTTATTGTACTTGTAAAATTGTGGTTATTAAAAGAGAATAGCTTCTCATTGACAGGATAAGGTACTTCAAATATTTTAGAATCTGATAGTGAATTTAATATGGTTTTTGAAGTATATTAACTCTTAATAATTAATTGACATTTCTGAAATTTGCTTAAAAATAAAACCTTCTGTGAAATTGAGAATTAATTAAGTAGTATACTATTCTTTAAAATAAGAAACTTGTTAATTTTCAAGAGCTTCTGCTAGAAGTAGCTACCCAGATTATTTAGTCTGCTGACCAGCATTTTATTCAAGTGGTTAATTCACTGTAGTCTGCATTGTCACTTGTAGAAACCATCACATTAATTCTGTTGTATGCTGATTGTTAAGTAAATAGAGGATGAAACATAGTCATCCAAAAGCAATGGCTTAGGGCAGCCATGAGTTTAGAAAGAAAATGTTCCCGTCCCTCACATAACCTTTGAGCAGTTTGTTCAAATCTTTAAAACACAAAGCCACTCAAAATTTGAATATTGTTATCATACTTTTGTTGAAAATTATGTTTAGCAAGTGTTTAATAATACATTGATGATATTGTCAAGTTAATATGGTTCTGGTTAGCTCCGTCTCATTTATGACATTTTGAGGAGTGTCTTTAACAAATATTTCTTGATATATATTTAATATAATTTTAACTACTTTATTTCATGAATAAAAACAAACAAATTACATTTGACTTGGCCTATTTCATAAGTCTTTTCCAAATCTGTCTTTATTTGGCAGAAGTTTTATTGATAATGTCATGTGCGGGAGTGTACCCCAGAATTAAATTTGACTTAGGAATGCGTAGAGAGCTATAGAGTCAATGTTGATAAATGTGGTAACTAAATTAAAAAAAATTATTTAACACATGTTAAATAAATTGATGGAAATTGAGAATGGAAGAGAAAAATAAAAGGGGAAGTAAAAGGAAAGAGAGCAAAGGACTAAGAAGGAAGAGGAAGGTGAAAAAATATTAATGAAGAGAAAAAGGATTGGCGATGAGGTGGTCAGATCATTTTTGTAATAGCTTATAGTAATTCAATTAGGATTAAATACGTTTGGCAGTCTAAATGTATAACTAGTAATTGATAGTCATTGTTGGATTTTCTTGAAAGTGGTCTTCCTTGAAAATTGCAGTGTCTGTAGAGTGCTTTGAGAAAGCAGAGAAAGAACATCCTTTTCGGGAACTATGAAAGGGCTAGAGGAAAAATGAGGGTTGGTCCCAGTGAGAAGATTAAAATCTGTACCATCAGTTTTCATTCTTTTCTATATTAATCCATTTTCTATATTTCAACAAAAACCATCTTTTGAAAGTGTAAATGATAACGTGTTACTTTCTAGAACTTAAAAGTGGTGGGGTACAAATAATGGTTTTAAAAAGCCATTATGAATAAGGCAAAAAATGATTCTAAAATTGATGATAAGAGTGCGGAAATAGGTTTAAAGTCTTTACAAACACCATCCACCAATTAAATACTGTTGTATAAAGATAGTCACTCACTGGAGAGGAATTTTGAGTAATAGCTAATTAGGAACACTGTGTCTAGATGCTTATGAGGTATTGTTGGGGAGATTCTAAAAAGTATTAGAATTATAATTAGAAAGATTAAATTACATGAATAATAACTCCTATGTCACATCTATCCAAGACAAACAAAAGAATGGGAAAAATACTTGCTATAAAATGACAACTAAGGTTTCAGTCAATTGTCAACTATACAATCTTAAAAAACGACAAAGGATTAAAATTATCAAAAAATAGTAAGAAAAATTAATTAGAAAGCTGAAAGTAAAGCTGAAATTACAAAAAGGGAATAATTAATAAAAGATAAATGGAAATGTGTTTACTTCTCTATCAAAAAATAGAAATAAAAATAGTACTGAGTGGCTCCCGTAGTTCAGTGGTTAGTGCACTGGCCACATGCCCCAGGACTGGTGGGTTCAAACCCAGCCTGAGCCTACTAAACAGACTAACAAAAAATAGCCTGCACTGTGGTGGGTGCCTGTAGTCCCAGCTACTCGGGAGGCTGAGACAAGAGAATCACTTGAGCCCAAGAGTTTGAGGTTGGTGTGGGCTTTACCGAGGGTGACAAAGTGAGACTCTGTCTCAAAACAAAAAAACAGTACTGAGGTATCAATTTAAAGGAACAATTTGAAGACAATACAGTTTTGTAATTTTTATAATCCAGGATTGGCTACAGGCATCCTCAAAGTATGGCCCGTGGGCCACATGTGCCCCACCAAGGACATTTATCCAGCCTGCTGGTGTTTTTGCTGCCGCTGCCTGTCTTGCTTAGCACGGCTGCTAAGGGGCCCGCAGTCTGGCCCTCCGACGGTCTGAGGGACAGTGAACTAGCCCCCTGTTTAAAAAGTTTGAGGACTCATGGTAGAATGTATGAGATTATTTTTTTTGAAAGAGTCTCACTCTGTTGCCCTGGGTAGAGTGCTGTGACATCATCACAGCTCACAGCAACCTCAAAACTCTTGGGCTTAAGTCCATGCCTGGCCTATGAAATTAATTTTCAAAAATAATATACCCTTAACACTTTAGGAAAGCAATTTGTATTTAATTTATATTAGGAGTCATAAATATTTGTATAGTTGCTGGCTTAGACGTTTAGGTTCTGAGACTCTATCCTAATAGGTCCCTAAGTGGGATAGGTTAAATGTGTTAAAATTTTCACAGTAGCATTATTTTTTAGTGTCTAAACCTAAATTTCTTTCTCTATCTTTTGAGACAGGGTCTTACTCTGTGACGTGGGCTAGAGTACAGTGATACTCACTGCTGCTTTTAACTGCTGGGCCTAAGCGGTCCTTCTGCCTCAACTTCTTGAGTAGCTAGGACTATAGGTGTATACTATGATACCTAGCTGATTTAAAATATATTTTGTAGAGATGGGTCTGTCTGTGTTGCCTAGGCTGGTCTTGAACTCTTGGCCTCAAGCCGTACTCCTATCTCAACTTCCCAAAGTGCTAGGATTATAGGCATGAGCAACTATGCCTGGTCAAAAGAGTCTAAATTTCTAATAGTGAATTAATTAATTAAATATGAGGGTTTACTCAATGGAATGTTATGTAGCTATTCAAAATAGTGGTTATAAAGGCTTTGTAGTAATTTGTAAGATATTTATAGCAAGTAGAAAAAGAAGGGTATATGATTGTGCAAAATGGAGACAAAAGAGTATGTGGTATATGAGGTAAAATAAAGTATTGTAACAAAAGTCTAAAATAACAAAACAGCAATACTTGTATATGGATAATAATATTTTATGTCTCTTTTTGTGTATGAAAAATAGTTGTATTCTTTTTATGGCAAAAAATGTAAAATTTAAAACTGTGCAAAAATGATTATAAATCAAGGACTGAGAAAATAGTTCCTTTGATTTTTTTTTTTTTTTGGCAGTTTTTGGCCAGGCCTGAGTTTGAACCTGCCACCTCCAGCATGTGGGGCTGGCACCCTACTCCTTTGAACCACACGTGCCGCCCAGTTCCTTTGATTTTTTTAATGTGACTGGTCAGGTCTTAACAGGATTTTTCTTTTTATAGTAACCAATAAAGCCTGTAATTTATGGGGTATGAGAGGAAGATCTTAAGGTGATAACCAGCTTGTTTGCAAACAGACTTGCCTGTTTAAAACTACAAAGAGTTGGGCGGTGCCTGTGGCTCAGTGTGTGGGGCACAGGCCCCATATACCAAGGGTGGCCAGATCAAACAAACCCATCCCGGCCAAACTGCAACAACAACAAAATAAACTACAAAGAGTTGGTTGGAAAGGATTTCAAGTGTTGATCTCCAAGAGAAATTGATAAATAAATAAAAGAATGTTTATTAAAAAAAATGTATTAAGTGACTGCTATAAGCCAGGCACTATGGTAGTGCGGGAGATAACAGTGATTAATAAAACAAACATGGTTTCAGCTCTTTTGTGCTTATAAACTACTGGGTGAGATGGACATTAAATACATAATAATAAAAATAGATATCTAAAATTAAAAATCTAATTAGAAAGCTGAAAGCAAGAACAGTGGTTCTCAAACTTCTTGGTTTTAGGAACCCTTTATACTTTTAAATTATTAAGGATACTGAATGTGGCTCCCATCTACTGCTGTTTAATGGATTAAAAATCAAAATGAGAAACTGAAAAACAATTTACTGAAAAAAAAAATCCAATAGAGGCTAACAAAAATAGCATTTTTAAAAATGAGAAGTAAGTACATTTTTCAATATAACCATAAAAGATAGCAGGGAAAATGGTATTGTTTTACATTTTTTACAAAATAAAAAAATGTTTCATTATTCTTAGTGAAGCATCACAGGAATGGAGAAGTATGAATCCTATGTATTCAATTTTGACATGAGGACAATTAATGACATGGTGGAGCACGGGGGAAGGGGAGACTAGACAGAGAAGGAGGGAGTGAGGGAGGGAGGGAAAGGAAAAGACGAAAAAAAAAGAAAAGAAAATAGTGACTAATTCTCAGATAAATTGGATTTAATTTTGACCAAAGTACCTTACTTAAACATTAATTTTTAATTCAACTTGTTAATATATTGTTTAAGATATTGTATCCTCATTTATAAGTGAACTATGTTTGTAATTTACCCTTTATAAAAATTTATTTTCTCCAATTTTAATATCAGGTGTATCCAGATTAAGTAGAATGAATTTGAAGTATTTCTTCTTTTTCTATTGTTCATAAGATTTGGCATGATCTGTTTTTTGAAATTATCTTATACTTTTATTTATAAATATTAGTTGTCTATTTTTTGAGACTTTGGAAAATAAAAATAAGAAGAAGTTAGCTGATGACCCCATACTGAACCTCAGAGTGAAAGCATTCTGTAATAGACATACTCCTACATGATAATATGAATGTTACTTTCTTTGCATTATTATTGCTTAATATTTTGATGCAACAATCATATGATTTCCTTTCTGAATGTATTTATCTTCATTCTTTACAAGGTTTTCTAGTCCTTTTCTTTTCTTTTCCTTTTTTTTTTTTTTGAGACAGAGCCTCAAAAAAAATCTGATTGGTGGTAATGTTATACAAATTGATTTGATTTGAGACAGAGCCAAAAAAAAATCTGTCCCCCTGGGTAGAGTGCTGTGGCATAGCTCACAGCAACCTCCAACTCCTGGGCTCAAGTGAGTCTCCTGCCTCTGCCTTCCAGGTTGCTGGGACCACAGGTGCCTGCCACAACACCTGGCTTTTTTTTTCAGTTGCAGCCATCATTGTTGTTTGGTGGGCCCGGGCTGGATTCGAACCCGCCACCTTAGGTGTATGTGGCTGGCGCCTTAGCCACTTGAGCCACAGGCACCGAGCCTCTAGTCCTTTTCTTAAATATTGTTATTGTTATTAAATTTTAAGCCTTTTTAATTTTGTGAAGGCAAAAAGTAGAAATCTAATAAACACATGTATATGTAAAATAAAAAAAAATGGTTCACATTTTTACAAAAGTTATTAAGTCTCTTGAATATTTGGCTTAATAAAAGACAATTATATTTTCATATTTGCTTCTATATTCCCTCTGTCTGATCACTTGTTTTGGTTGAAGTATATGAAGAAAAACTAACTTCACACAGATTATATAGTTGGAATAGTTTAATTATCTTTTCAGACACTTGTGAATATTTTTTGGGTGCTTTTTATAAATTCATTGTCTTGTAATTTGAATGGATCTTTTTGCCATTGAATTTTGTCTTATACTTTGAATGGATCTTTTTACCCTTGAATCGTGATTTTGTAATATCACGCATAGAACATTTAGAAAATATTTGCCCAGTGAGTTATTCAGATATTTTCAGCCATAATGTTTTGTTAAACAATATCAAAAACTCACAGTGTTTGTATAACATTACCACCAATCAGAAAGCTATTAGGAAGCTCGCAGTGATAAAGATTTTCTGAAAGTTTAATTTTCACCTGAAAAATTCACTTTTACCATTCACAACAACAAAAAAAGAGGGTGCCAAAAAAATGTATACACACTTTAAGAAAGAAAAAAAGCTGTATTAAAATTGTAATACTCAGTATATACTGGTAATGTTTGTTATCTTGTACATTGTATCCTTTTTTTAATCTTTTTGAGACAGTCTCAATATGTTGCCCTCGGTAGAGTGCCGTGGCATCACAGCTCATGGCAACCTTAAACTCTTGGGCTTAAGGGATTCTCTTGCCTCAGCCCCAAGTAGCTGGGACTGCAGGTGTCTGCCACAACAGTCAGCTATTTTTTTGTTGTAGTTGTCATTGTTGTTTGGCAGGCTAGGGCCCGGTTCAAACCTGCCAGCCCTGGTGGATGTGGCCTGTGCCCTAGCCCTGAGCTACAGGCACCAAGCCTTGTACATTGTATCTTGTATCTCTTGCAATTGCAGAGGTCAAACATGACTTGAGTATTACAATTTTAATATAATTTTTTCCTTTCTTAAAATGTGTATACATTTTTTGGGTACCCTCTGTATGTCAATTTTTTTTGTTAAGGTGCCAGACTTTTTTTTTTTCTCTTAGTGTGAGTGAGGGTGAAAAATAGGACTCCTAGTCTATGCTGATTCTACTACCTTGTGTGGTTCTAAGGTGGCAGCAGTTTTACCCACCCTCATTTTTGTACCATAGGTGCAAATGTCAACACAGTGAAAATGGCAAATTAACTTCCTTGCATTATTAGGAAAATAGTTTTAATTTTCATAATAATAATTAGAGACTTCTTCAGAGGGTCTTGAGGAATGCTAGGAATCCATAGTTTCCCTTTTGAGGACTGCTATAATAGACTTAAGCAGTCTGTTTGATTTAAATTATGGAACAGTATTGGGGAAAATACTTCTGAGAAAATGATTTTTAAGGCAAGTTAGCCCACTGAAGGGAACAATATCATGTGTGAAAGCTTTGTTGGTGTCATCAGAAGACCAGTATACGTAGTGTTATGTAGTCAAAGGGGGCAAGAGTAATAAAGAAAGTGCCAGGTTATTGGAGATGTAGAACTCATTTTAAGGATGTTTGAATTTTGTGCAATGACCATGAGAAGCCAAGAAAGGATTTAAGTAAGGGTAGAATGATTTGATTTAAGTTTCCAGAAAATCACTCTGGCTGTTTAAGGAATTAAAAAATGTTGGATTTAATTAAGTTCTTTCCCATAAAGTCTTTTCCTGATGATTACTAAAACTCTCATTAAAACCCAGAATTCTGGGTATGCTTACGTAATAAGTTGATTTTGATTCATATTTTTCAGAAAGCTTTCTTGGACAGAAAATGAGAGCAAGAAGGAATCTTCTTTGGGGCCACATAACATGTTATGCTTTATTATTATTATTTTTTGTTATTTATTTATTTTATTTTATTTATTTATTTTTTTGGTAGAGACAGAGTCTCACTTTATGACGCTTGGTAGAGTGATGTGGCGTCACACAGTTCATAGCAACCTCCAACTCCTGGGCTTAGGTGATTCTCTTGCCTCAGCCTCCTGAATAGCTTGGGCTTAGGTGATTCTCTTGCCTCAGCCTCCTGAATAGCTGGGACCACAGGCGCACACCACAACGCCCAGCTATTTCTTTTTGTTGCACCTTGGCCGGGGCTGTGTTTGAACCTGCCACCCTCTCAGTATATGGGGCCGGCACCCTACTCACTGAGCCACAGGTGCTGCCCCCATGTTATGCCTCATTTAAAATATATTCACTTCCTTTGAAACACCTTTAAAAAGGGTGTTCCATTATTTGCAATAAGTATTAATAGTTGAATAAATATTTATGAGTGTACACACTCAGGCAGCTTATATGTTGCCTGCACAGATTATATTCATCATAGTAATGTTGTAAATGTGAATTCTCTGGAGCTATTATATATGACCTACTTTTTTTTTTTTTTTTTTTTGAGACACCCTGGGTAGAGTGCTGTAATGTCACAGCTCACAGCAACCTCAAACTCTTGGGTTTAAACAATTCTCCTGTTTCAGCCTTTCAAGTAACTGGACTATAGGCATCCACCACGATGCCTGGCCATCTTTTTTTTTTGTTGCAGTTGTCATTGTTGTTTAGCTGGCCTGGGCTGGGTTTGAACCTGCCAGCCTGGGTGTATGTGGCTGGCGCTCTACCCACTGAGCTATGGGTGCCACCCCCATGACCTACTTTTATTATATGTAAGAAAAGGCCTATTGATCCTCTCTCCATTTTTTTCTTGTTAAAAATTTCTTTTACTTGTATGTCAACAGTGAAAAGTTATTCCTTTAAAGGCAAAGCATCTTGCAGTTAATTAGGGTGGGGAGGACTGCTTTTGATGCCTATATTACTCATTTCTCTCCAGAATATTCTTTTTTTTTTTTTTTTTTGAGACAGTCTCACTTTGTCCCCCTTGGTAGAGAGCTGTGGCATCACAGCTCACAGTAACCTCAAGCTCTTTGGCTTAAGTGATTCTCTTGCCTCAGCCTCCAAGCAGCTGGGATTACAGGTGCCTGCTATAACACCTGGTTATTTTAGAGACAAGGTCTCGCTCTGGCTCAGGCTGGTCTCAAACCTGTGAGCTCAGGCAGTCTACTTGTCTCCTCCTCCCAGAGTGCTATGATTACAGGCATGAGCCACTGTGCCCAGCCTGCCAGAATATTCTTATGGTGATGGTGTTTGTGAATCTAGCAATCTAGCAAAGTAAATAAATAAAGAAAAAAATAAAGAAAGAAAATGCTTGAACTTTAATGTATACTGTTCATTTTTTTCTATTACCATTTAGATAACATATAACATTTGAGGTTTCTACTGGTTTAATATGCTCCCTTTTCCTTCTTTTTCAGTTATATCTAGCTTTTTGGTTTTGTTTTTGGGTATATCACTTTTAAGGAGTTTATATTGATGATACCTAAACTTTTTTTTTTTTCTCATTTCTTTTAATCAAAGTGTGGAACTTTACTACAGTGGGTATGAGTGAATTTCTACTAAACTTAAAAGAATCTTTTAAGTTGGTTGGTTCAACAGTTGGTTGATTCTGATAGGTGGGGGTTGTTTTCCCCTCATCTAGGTTGGATCTGACAAAAAGGCAAGGAAAGAAAGTAGTCAGGTATCAGAGGAGTTAATTAGGCTTGCAGCAGACATCTGGAGCAATGCTCATCATTTGGCCACTGTTAGAATCATCTAACAATGCTTCATCTATGCTTTGAGTTTAGATTGATATTCTAAAAATTATTACATGTTTTAACTATATGTTCTAGATTTCCAAGAGCATTCTTTCTTTAAATAGTCTATCCCTCTGTATTTTTTCATAGAAATACCCTCCTCAGTCAGAAAAATGTTCCTTTTCATACTTGATTCTTGGTTTATATACTACCTGACCTTAGTCAAGTTACCTTTCACATTGCTGTGTTACCATTATTTAGGTTCCATATTAGATATTCATTTTAAAAATTGTCATCATGGTTGTTAAGATGGGAGATCAGGGTGATATTTCTTTTATTCATTTAGGATTCTGTAGATTTGACCTATTTTTTCTGAAATGGTTTTTGAATTAATAGAGGTGATGACTAGAAATCTGTAAGTGAGGATTAGAAGTTCTGTTAACATACTGGAGGGCAAGGGTTAGAAAAAGAGGTTATGTTTCTGATTAGAAACAGCCTGTGAGTGAAGTCTTCCGTGTTTGCTATGTCTGATATCTTAAAGAGTTTTGAGGGCTTTAAACTGAGAATCACTTATCCACAGCTTTCTTATTTCCTCCTTGCTCCCCAAAGTGTGAAGTGACATACAGCAAGAAATAGGCTAATTTTCTTAGCTGTAGTAGAATTTTGTTAGAATAAATACATTGGTAAGGCACAAGTTTCTTGGCCTCCTAATTTTTGTTATGAAAGAGCTAGCTCATCTCTCAGTCTTTGTCCATTCATTGAACAAACAGTAATACTTAATTTTTGGGTATATAGACTATTATATACTTTCTTCTTTCTAATAGCTTTGGGTTTGGGGGTCCGTAAGTTTTTTTTGTTTGTGTGTGGTAGGGGAAGTTTGGTTCATTTTAATCTTAGAGAATAGAGATAATGGATAGTTTTGGAATTTAGATTTTAGGGCTAGTTTGGATGTTCAAGATAAAATGAAAGGAAGTTAATTTTTTTTTTTTTTGAGACAGGGTCTTGCTTTTTTGCCTAGGCTGGAGCAAGAGGAAGTTAATTTTATTTCTGATGTCAAGATACAGAGATTGTAGAGATTTAAGCTACTTATTTTTTTAGACGACAGCGAAAATGACATATAATCAAGTTTCTTTGTTTTTGAAAATGACTTTTTGAATGGGAATAGAGAAAGCTTATTATATTAGAATTCTTCTCAACAAGATGCCTTTTTTCTCTGCCATGGAAGAAATAATGGAAATAGCTTTGCCAGAATGCTTCTTTGTAATGATACTTTATATGGATTTTTAGAATTCTGTGCTATTATGTAATTTTATTAAAGTTGTTGTGGATCTTAGAAAGTGATTTTAGAATGTGTTAGAATTTTGAGATTTTAATAGCCAAGATGCTTAAAATCCAGTTAATAGAATACAGCTTATGAAAATCTTCTGTATCCTAGCCATTGTGAATACAGAGATTATTTTTTGTATAGTTGGCTTACTGAAAAAGTTGGTAGCTGGCATTTCTAGGTCTTGAACATGATTTTTTTAAAGGCCTTCTAACATGAAGACAGTAATAAGGAATTGAACTTTAATAACCAAGCAGCAAATCATTAGTAGATATATTAGTTTGCTAGGGCTGCAATAGCAAAATACCACACACTGGGTGGTTTAAACAACAGAAATTTACTTCCTTACAGTTCTGAAGCTAGAAGTCTAACATCAAAGTTCTATCAGGGTTGTTTTCTCCTGAGGCCTCTCTCCTTGGCTACCTTCTTGTTGACTCTTCAGATGTGATTGTCTGTGCAGCTCCTGGTGTCTTTTCTTCCTGTAAGGGTAGCAGTCAGGTTAGATTAGGGCCCCACACTAATGGCCTCAATTAGACTTAATTACCTTTTTAAAGATCTTACCTCCAAATACAGCTAAGTGGAAGGGACTGGGGTTGAGATTTCAACATATTCATTTTGGGGAGAACAGTGTAGGTCTTAACAGTAGGTGTTAAATCAAAAAGGAAAAGTAATTTTTATAGAATTATTTAATGTTTTCCTCTTTTATTTTAATAAGGTTGTGTCTGTATTTTTCTCTATGTATCTCCTAGCCGGAGAATTTTCATCCTTGGGCCTTCTCATCATGTGCCCCTTTCTCGATGTGCACTTTCCAGTGTGGATATATACAGGACACCTCTCTATGACCTTCGTATTGACCAAAAGAGTAAGTATATAAAACACTATAGCTTTTATTTATTTATTTTTATTAAATGATAGCTGTATACATTAATGTAAACATGGGGTACAGTGTAGTGTTTTCATATACAATTTGAAATATTTTCATCAAACTGGTTAACATAGACTTTGTGTCATATACTTAGTTATCATGTTAGTCAACCTCTTTCTATATATCACTTTTTTCACTGTAAATTGATAATGGTGGTAACACCTTTATTTTTTCTCAAGTGATTTTTGTGGGGAAAAAAACAAGAGTATAATTGTGAAGCTCTAAATGAAAGATACTGTACAAATCTTAAATATGTTTTATTTTTAAACATGGTATTCTTTTGAATTGTTTTTTTCCTTAGGTCTTCAGGAGTCACCTTTGACTTTCTAGTGGTATTTTGGAGGGTGGGGCAAGGGAGAATAATTTTTTTTTTTTTTGAGACCGAGTCTTACTTTGTTGCCCTTGATAGAGTGCTGTAGTGTTATAGCTCATAGCAACCTCAAACTTCTAGGCTCTGGCAGTCCTCTTGCCTCAGCCTCCCAACTAGCTGGGATTACAGACATCTGCCATAATACCCATCTGTTTTTAGAAACAGGGTCTCACTCTTGCTCAGGCTGGTCTCTGAATTCCTGAGCTCAAGGAATCTACCCTCCTTTGCCTCCCTGACTGCTAGGATGACGGATGTAAGCCACCACGCATGGCCTAATGGAGAATAGTTTTTAAAATACAGAATAATATAACAAATGCTGATACACTCATCGTCCATAATTAGAATTTTCAAGCTCATCCTGAACTCAAATTACCTCCCCATAAGTAACCACCTTCATGAACCTGGTGTGTATTTCTTGCATCTCATCAAGTTGTCTTTTAAGTATTTAGGGGTACTGTTGTTTTAAGAGATTTTGCAACAGTTTCTTCTGTAGAATGAAATTTTATTTGCAAAGGAGGTGGTTAATACTTTTTCTTTATTTTAGGCCTCAATTTTTATATTTTGGGGTTTTAAGTATCATATAGTATTAGTAATTTGTTAGAATGCAACTTATTAATGAAGCTAGAATATTATTATCCTTATTCCTTAAGGTGATTTTAGGGGATACATTTTATTTATAAAACCATGTTGGGATATTCAGAAAATTTTAATTTCGGATAGCCTTCTAGTGAAAAAATGGAGAATTTTTTAGCCAGTGTAATTTTGTAGAAAAGAGGTCATACCACCATTTATTTTTTTCCTTTGGTATAGGTAAACCCACTTAAGGTTCTGGTTATAAAAATGTTGATTTTGTTCTATGACAAAATAAAAATATTCTACTATTATGTTGTTTTAACAGACTAAATATTCCCTTTTTCTTATTTACAATATCTAGTTTTAAGTATAGTTTATTAGAAAGGCCTGAATTACTATATTCTTTTACTTGGTACTATGGTAAATTTATGTTCTGATCTATTCCATGCACTTAATTTTGAATTTTGAAAAGAGTAGCATTTTTAGTGAGAATTTTTTGTTCTTGGTAGGGCAGACACCTGAAGCGTTAAATAATATACATTTTATTTAAAAACAAAACTCAAAAACTACTGATTTCTCAAATAGACTAGTGTTTTTCCCATATTTTGGAAGGAATTATGATTATGTTTTGGCTAGTGTGTGCTGATTAAAGTTAAGGAAAAGCCTAAACCCTGGGCCAGGGAAGGTGGCTCACACCTATAATCCCAGCACTCTGGGAGGCCAATCCACTCTGGGTGGATTGCTGGAGCTCATGAGTTTGAGACCAGCCTGAGCAAGAGTGAGACCCTGTCTGTAAAAAATAGCTGGGCGTTGTGGCAGGTGCCTATAGTCCTGGCTACTCGGGAGAGTGAGGTAAAAGGATTGCTTGAGGCAAAGTGTTGAGGTTGCTGTGAACTGTGATGCCATGGCACTCTACCAGGGAAAGAAAGTGAGACTCTGTCTCAAAAGAAAAGAAAAACCTAAACCCAGAAGTGATTTTAGAAATAATGGAAAAGAACTGATTAAGTTAAATCAGTTTTAAAAATATAACTATGTAACATATGCAAATGATGAGTATGTCTTCACAAATACCATTGTTTTATTTGGTATGTAAAAATCTAGTTTTTTTTTTTTATATTTTTTCTTCTTTTTTTAAATATAAATGAAATATGGTACTTCCTTTTCTTGCCAAGCATGTAGTTTTATGTTACTGGGTGGAATCTCACAGGATAAGGATATACATTAATATATTTGTTTTAATATATTTTGAAATCTCTTTAGTTTACGGAGAACTATGGAAGACAGGAATGTTTGAACGCATGTCTCTGCAGACAGATGAAGATGAACACAGTATTGAAATGCATTTGCCTTATACAGCTAAAGCCATGGAAAGGTATATTGATTGATATAAGAAATCTTAGAGAAGTCATAGACATTAATTTCTTTGGAATTATTTTAAGTAGGGTAAAATAATTATTAGACTAAGGAAATTTTTTTTTTTGTTACTCAGAAATGAAATAAAAATTTGAGATTGGAGTGTCTTAATGTGGCTTGAAATTGTTGACTATAGTTTGCCATGAAGGCTAAACATATGAATTGACAAGTTGTTTTGTTAGGTAGAAGTACTATAAAAAACCTGTGTGTGTGTATCTTGCTTTGCTTGGCATTTTATTTATTAGATGTATCTTTATTTTAGAATAATAATTACATTCTTTTATAGTACAGTATTATAATCATATAATTTTAGGTTTGAAAGCAACTTTGAGGATCATTTATTTCAACCTTATACAAAGTACATGAATCTCTTTTATACATGCAATATGCTTGAGAGAGTGTTAATTTGGTACCTGTTAAAGGTCTTCCAGTGATAAGGTACTCACTAGACTCTGAGTAAGTGAGGACAAGGACAGTATCTATTTTGTTCTCTATATCCCAGTGCCTATCCCAATGCTTAACACGTAGTAGTCATTTATTTATTTTGATGAAATGAAAAAAACTGTTTGAAGAGTTTTCTTTCTTCTTTTAATGCAACATTGGAATTAGAAAGTCTTCTCTTTTGTAGGTCACATTTCTCTAATTTTTAAAACCATTTCCTTTATGTAGTCTTAATATTTTATATTCAGGTTGACTAATTCTAAATATGTTAAGATTATTCCTTCTCTGAATTTGTTCCCTGTACTCTGCTGATAAAATACTTGATATAGTTTAGGTTCTCAGTAAACATTTGTTAATTAAATATATTAAAGAAGCCCAAATTACATTAACACTTTTTATGCTCATATGGCTTTCTTGCTCTTGGCTAATGTACTTGTAATCAGCTAAAACCCAAGGCCTTTTCTTATTATTAAGATGGATTATCTTCTCTCAGACTTTTGTGTTGTTGATTTCTTTTTAACACTAAATGTGTACGTCTCCTCAGGTATTTCTATTTAATTTTTTCTTCTTGGTTTTAGTTTATTATTATAGATTGTTTTTGATCATTTCCACTCTTAATTTTGTATTCAAAATATTATTAACTTTTCTCGGTCTTTTGTTATCCACATCTGTTAATGATAACCATGAAGAATTAAATAAACCTGAATATTCAGTGTGATATTAAATTGTAAGCAATGTTATTATAAGTTGCTGTTCAATCATTTTAATTCTTCAGAAATTGTGAAACCAAAATCAGTAGAACCCCCATAGTTGACCACCTGCTTACATTGCCTACCCCCTTAAATTGACCTAATTTTCATATATCAGACAGACATGCGCCACATACATGTATCATTACAGTCAGCCTAGTTCTTTATGTTGACCACCTTTGTATGCTGACCAGTTTGTTACAGTTCTTTTGGTGGTCAACTAGAGAGGTTCTACTGTATATTGCTTATTTCTTAGATTGTTGGTGCAATCAGAATTTCACATCCTTCAACCACAAAAGAGAATATTTTTATTTGAAGAAATGTTTGTATATTTTGTCGTGAGAAAATATGAATTAGACTGAATAAATTGCAGTACAATAGGACCAATAAGCTGAGAACAATATGTTCAACGAGGTTATTAAAAACATGACATTTTTCTTGATATTTTAAAAGTAAAACGTGTATACTGTGGAAAATTTAGGAAAGTAGAACTTAAAGCTAACAGTTCCTCCTCTTAATTAGCATTAAATAAGCTACTCCCGTAATACATTAGGATTCCTAACACTGACTTTCAGATAGTACTAAAATACTTGGGCTTTGTAGAATTTGTTGCACTTACTACCTATATCCATTTATCCATTTCTAACAAATTATTTCAGAATATTTTGGCTTAAAATTACAACTGTTTTATTGCTGTAATTTTTGGGGGCAGGGAACACTTTGCTCTGGTCCATAAGATGTTGACTGAAGTGGCTTAAATGAGGCTAGAGGATCCTAGGTATGGCCTCACTCATTTATGTTGGGCTTTAGTGGTGGCTTTTATTTTTTATTTTTTTGAGACAGAGCCTCAAGCTGTTGCCCTGGGTAGAGTGCTGTGGCATCACAGCTCACAGCAACCTCCAACTCCTGGGCTTAAGTGATTCTCTTGCCTCAGCCTCCTAAGTAGTTGGGACTACAGGCGTCTGCCACAACGCCCACTACTTTATGGTTGTAGTTGTCATTGTTGTTTGGCAGGCTCAGGCTGGATTCGAACCCGCCAGCTCTTGTGTATGTGGCTGGTGCCTTAGCTGCTTGAGCTACAGGCGCCAAGCCAGTGTTGGCTTTTAGTTGAGACCCCCTCATCTGTTCCGTGGGTGTCTTTCCTGTTTATCAGCTAGGACTTTGTTGCCCACTCTGTAGAACAGTGTTTTTCAACCATTTTTTAATCTCACGGCACACTTGAATCTATGGTTAAACTTCCACGGCTGACTTCAATTATGTTGATAAAAAAAAAAAAGTGAAAAAAAAGGATTATACTTACTGTACTTTGAATTTCTTTTGAAAAATAATTTAATTATCAATCTTTAAAAATTTTCTAGGCACACCTGAGATCCTCTCGTGGCACATTAGTTGAAAATAACTGGTCAGGAAAGATAGCCTAGTCTTCTATACTTGGTGATTCTGGGTAACAAAAGAACAGAAAGAGAAATATCTATTCCTTTTATGGCCTAGGCCTGAAACTGTATAGCACCATTTCTATTAAATGACTTTCAAAGCAAATAAAATGACTTATCACCAAGATTTAAGGGAAGCAGAAAAAAGAATCCACCTCTTGATAAGAGGAGTAATATATATGCAGAAATAAAAGAAATCGTTAGCAGCCACCATTGTAGATGATCTGTCATAGTTCTTCCTCTGGTGGATAATTCATGTCTTTCCAGCATGTAATGCATACCCAACTCTCCTAGGATGGCCAGAAATCTCATCTGATTATGGTCTAAGGCTCAAAATCCATTATCTTATGATGTGTCTGCACCACATTAGGATGAGGCTTCTTGGGTATGGCTGCTCTTGATTTGGAGATCTGTGGACTGATAAGACAAGTTACTTCCCCCATCCTTGCTGTCTACATGAGTCATTATGAAAGTTTTGAGACAGAATGTGTTATGATCCATTATTTTACTTGCAAGAAATGCAGTCAACAGTATTCTTTCTGGTTCACCTGTGCGAGTTTCTTCTTGCTTGGCTTTTCGGTGTGGGTGTGGGTGGAGGGCACAGATTCATTTGTTCCTGTCTATGTGGATTTTACGGTTTTCGATCTTTGTGTATCTCAAAACTTGTGCAGTACTATAGTATAATACATATATATGTATTCAAAATATAATTTTGAGATGGGGATAGTTAACCACAATAGATACTCCCATTGGAGAGTAAAAGAATAGGAAGCATCATATAGCAGTCTCTGGCCCAAAAGCAATAATGAACTCCAAGTAGGGAATAGAGAATGTTCTGTAATGATGGCTTGGTTCTATCTTCTGGTAGTGTTTCATAATTTTTTTTTTTTTAATCTTTGGCTAGATCCTTTTTGGTGTTGGCTCTTCTCTCTGAGTCATTTTTACTTTTCATTAAGAAATGGACCTTAACCTTTTGAGCCTGTTGCGAAAAGAAAAAGAAATGAGCCTTGTATGTTCTGGAGTAGCAGACTCAGTCTACTTTATTTATAAGTAAATTTGAAATCTTATAGGCTTTTTAAAATTTGGAATAGTATATATATACTTTTTTTTAGTTTAAACTGATAGTACTTTTTAAAATATTTTGTCAATTTTCTTTTTTTCTCTAGACAGAGTTTTAGTTTGTCCCCCTCGGTAGAGTGTCGTTGCATCATAGCTCATGGCAACCTCAAACTCTTGGGCTCAAGCGATTCTCTTGCCTCAGCCTCCTGTGTAGCTGGGACTACAGGTGCTGGCCACAATGCCTGGCTAATTTTAGACAGGGGGTATTGCTTTTGTGCAGGCTGGTCTCGAACCTGTGCACTCAGGGCAGTCCATCTGCCTCAGCCTCTGAGTCAAGAGACTCGCTTGAGCCCAGGAGTTGGAGGTTGCTATGAGTGCTAGGATCATAGGCATGAGCCACTGCGCCCAGCCTGTCAGTTTCCTGTGTATCAGATTATAAGTGTACTCCATTAGACAAAAATCACACCCCCGGTTCTTTCTGAGATGAGACTTTCTCTCTGCTTTGGACCCCAGGTCCCCAAGTAAGTGGTCCTGTAAGGTTATTAGAAGCCCTTTTGCCTACCTGAGAGGGTATGTAAGCATTTCTTAAAATATTAACAATAGGCTCGGTGCCTGTGGCTCAATCGGCTAAGGCGCCAGCCACGTACACCTAAGGTGGCAGGTTCGAATCCCCAGCCCGGGCCCGCCAAACAACAATGATGGCTGTAACCAAAAAATGGCTGGGCGTTGTGACGGGCGCCTGTGGTCCCAGCTACTTGGGAGGCGGAGGCAGGAGACTCGCTTGAGCCCAGGAGTTGGAGGTTGCTATGAGCTGTGATGCCATGGCACTCTACCCAGGGGGATAGCTTGAGGCTCCGTCTCAA
>CAUYQV010056842.1:0-10046 GCA_963574575.1 Galagoides demidoff | reverse complement strand
TACCATTATCTATAGGACTCAGCCTTAATGTCTCTTTTTTAGAGATTTTGCTAGTCTCTTGACTCTAGATTTCCTTCCTGTGTGCCCTGGTATCCCTATTAGGATTAAATTTATTTGCGTGTCCTTGGCTTCCTTTAGTTTCTTTATCTCTTACTGTTACTTCGTAGAGGACAGGGATTGTCAAAATCATCCTTACTCATCACTCCAACAATGTTTGGCATATAACAGACAGTTATGAATAAATGAAGCTTAGGAAAGTTAACTCTTAAAGTCCCAGGTCACAACTATTCAATGGCAAGACTGAGATTTGAGATCCTGTTTTAATTAGTACAGGGTAAGGTTTGGGCAGTGGAAGTTTAAGAAGTACCCCAGCGACTCAGCGCCTGTGGCTCAAGTGGCTAAGGCGCCAGCCATATACACCTAAGGTGGCGGGTTCGAATCCCCAGCCCGGGCCTGCCATACAGCAGTGACGGCTGCAACCAAAAAAATAGCCGGGCGTTGTGGCAGGTGCCTGTGGTCCCAGCTACTTGGGAGGTGGAGGCAGGACACTCGAGCCCAGGAGTTGGAGGTTGCTGTGAGCTGTGGTGCCATACCACTCTACCCAGGGGGACGGCTTGAGGCTTTGTCTCAAAAAAAAAAAAAACAGAACCACCCCCAGCAAGGGCACTTGGCTGATGCACTGCAAGAATTTCTCCTGGTATGCATCATGGCTTTTTGTCCCATTGAGAAATAACAGGCAGTAGAAAAGTAGGAGAAAAACAGAGCAACAACGGTTGGCAATTGGGCATTTTTGATGGGGGTAAAAAATACGCATACACATGCAAAGCAGATTCTAAAATAGTAAAACATAAAATAAATAGCAGATCCTGACAGCAGACAGGAAAACCAGTGGCATTTGTTGAAGATTTGAAAACTGTTTTTGGAGGGGAGACAGTTTATTGTTTGAAAGTATGCCAATCTCTATGGTTTAGCTTTTCAGAGAAAAGGGAGGCACTGTCTAAATTTTGCCCCTCTCTTGCATTATAATGTCTGGATCGCCATATATAATAATCATGAAAATAAGCTAGAATATAAGAAAAGACAATATGTATCCTTTTTAAGAAAGGAGTTTTTATTTATATTATTTTGGTATAGAGTCTCTCTCCATTGCCTCAGGCTAGAGTGTGACAATGTCAGCCTAGCTTACAGCAACCTCAAACTCCTAAGTTCAAGTGATTCTCCTGCCTCAGCCTCCTAAGTAGATGGGAATACAGGCATCTGCCGTAACAACTGGCTTAAATTTTCTATTTTTACTAGAGACAGGGATCTTACTCTTCCTGAGGCTGGTCTCGAACTCTTGAGCTCAAGCAGTCCTCTTGCCTTGGCCTCCCAGGATTATAGGTGAGAGTCACTGCACCCAACCAGGACTCTTTCTATTTTATAAACATTGCTGCTCTATACCTTTAAAGAGGCAAATCCAAAAACTCTTGACTTTTAGCTATCTGGTAATTCCATGTAATAGAGGTTTTCTTTTCATGGTCATTCTTACTCCCCAACCCCTTCAAAAAAACACTGTCGTTAGCATATTTTTTTCTTTTCTTTTCTTTCTTTTTTTTTTTTTTTGAGACAGAGTCTCACTTTGTCATCCTTGGAAGAGTGTGGTGACATCATAGCTCACAGCAACCTCAAACTCTTGTTCTCACGTGGTTCTCTTGCCTCAGCCTCCCAAGTAGCTGGAACTACAGACACCTGTCCACAACACCTGGCTATTTATAGAGACAAGTTCTTACTCTGGCTCAGGCTGGTTTCAAACCTGTGAGCTCAGACAGTCTACCCACGTTGGCCTCCCAGAGTGCTAGGATTACAGGCGTGAGTCACCGTACCTAGCCTTGTTGATAATTGTACCAAAGTATGCTGTTTCCAATGTAAGCACAGCCAGCAGTTTTTGAGCATCAGATAAAAAAGATGGTGTCCAAGAAAATCTTGGAACTGCTGTTCTCTTGTCTTTTTTTTTTTGAGACAATTTCACTTTGTCACCCTTGGTAGAAGGCTGTGGCATCTTAGCTCACAGCAACCTCAAACTCCTGGGCTCAAGTGATTCTCTTGCCTAGGCCTCCCAAGTAGCTGGGACTACAGGTGCCTGCCACAACACCTGGCTATTTTTTAGCAGCAGGGTCTCCCTGTGGCTCAGGCTGGTCTGGAACCTGTGAGCTCAGCCAATCCATCTTCCTTGGCCTCTCAAGTGCTAGGATTACAGGCATGAGCCTCCTAGCCAGGCCATCTGTTCTCTCTTTTAAAATAAACAAAAATTTATTCTTAAATGTACAACAGGCTCCAAGATAGTACTTCGTTCTAGCTATAGGTGGCAAAGGATGTTATGGCAGGGAAGAATATAGACCTTTAAGTAGGAATGAAGTAAAAGGGCATCACTGCCTCAGGCAGAAGAAAAGCTTTTTGCCATATTTTTTAATTCTTGGGGGGGAGGGGGAAGGGCAGCTTCTGCTTGACCTCAGGTTTTAGCTTCTCAAGTGTTCTTCTGCTCCTCTTTTTGTTCCTGCTTGAAAGCCTTGTCTTCTTCACCCAGCTCTTTGGTCTGTTTCTTAGGCTGGCTGTTTTAGAGATTTCTTGCCACCTTTGAGGCTGGACTTGGTGCCTGCCACCACCCCTTCTCCAGAACCTGCCACGGGAAACCAGGACGGTCTACTGATTTGATTCCATAGTTAAAAGACTTAAAAGCTCTCAACCAAAATTCTGCTTCTTTAAAGAAATAGAGTAGAACCTCTGTAGTTGACCATCTCTCTACACTGACTACCTCCTTAATCTATCATAGAACAGACATACATCACATGTACATATCAGTACAACAGGGTCCTAGTTCCGTATTGACCACTTCTGTCTGTTGACAAGTTTGTTACAGACTCTTGGGTGGTCAACTTAATACAGGTTCTTTTTTTTTTAGACAGAGTCTCAAGCTGTCACCCTCGGTAGAGTGCTTGGTGTCACAGCTCACAGCAACCTCAAACTCTTGGGCTTAAGCGATTATCTTGCCTCAGCCTCCCAAGTAGCTGGGACCACAGGCTATTGTTGTTATTGTTGTTGGAGTTGTCATTGTTTTTTATCAGGCCCGGGCTGGGTTTGAATCTACCAGCCTCGGTGTGTGTGGCCAACACCCTACCCACGGAGCTACAGGCACCACCATTAACAGAGGTTCTTGACAGCTCTTTTTTTGTTTTGCAGTTTTATGCCGGGGCTGGGTTTGAACCCACCACCTCTTTCATATGGGGCCGGCATCCTACTCCTTTGAGTCACAGGCACTGCCCCATTGACAGCTCTTAACATCATATGTACATGCTGGCCAAGGGAAAGGCATATCCCTGCCCTTGAAGGATAAAACCTAAAAGTTGTTTCATTTCTGTTTCTACCCCATGGCCACACGTAGCTACAAAGAAAGCTAGGAAATTTAGTTGCTTGGGCAGCCTAGTGAAGAGGGGAAGAACAAATGCAGGTGTTTGGCTCTTCTAGGGTACGATTGTAGCTCTTCCCAATCATTTCTTAATTTTTTCCTTTGTTATGTTTTTTCCTGATGCCTAAAATTGCAGATTAAAGTTTATATCTGATAGGGGCATATACACTGGGATTGAGATTGGGCTAAAGGGTCTAAAAACAGATGATGAATTTTTTTTTTTAACCTATTCAATGGTTGCTAAAACTACATAGGACCTATGTTTTACTTAGCATTAGCAATGTGGCTGATAACATAGAATGGAGTATGTAACTTGAGCCACCAAAATATGTGAGATCAGTACCTGTAAACAGAATCATAGAAAGACTTAAAATAATTTTTGTAAAATTGCTTCATGCTTGGCAATATTGGCATGGTCATTGTCTAATTTTTTGCCTTATAAACTTTGATTTCATCACTATTATAGCATCTCATTTTGTTTGGCTTTCCTAAAATCATTCTACCTGCCACAAGTAGCTTGTTTGCATTTTGCTTTTTCTAGTCCTGCCTTTGTGGAATGAGCTTTGTTCCAGTAAGTTTGAAAATCCTAATCCATATAGAGAAACAAAGTAGTCTCAAAGCTTCCTCTGTGTGTCTAGTCTCAGACCTCACCTCTCTCTTGCCTTAATTGTATTGGTTATTGTCAAGTGGAAATAGGAACAGGAAAATCTCATCAGCTAGGCATACACACATGTATGTATTGCTAAATCTTTATTGGGTCTACAGCACGAGTTGGCAAACTGTGGGCTTACCTATTTTTTATAAATAAAGTCTTATTGGGACTTCATGGCACGTCTATTTGTTTACATATTATCTATGACCAATTTTGTGTGATAGAGGCAGATTTGAGTAATGGAAACAGGCTTAGATATTTACCATCTGGCCCTGTAAGAAAAAGTTTCCCAGTTTCTGGCTTGGAGTTGTTTGGTTTTGGAAACAGGGTTTCACTCTGTTGCCTAGGCTGTAGTGCAGTGATGGTGATGGGATCATAGCTCACTGCAACCTTGAATTTCTGGGCTAAAAAGATCCTCCTACCTTAGCCTCCCAAAGCACTGAGATTATAGGTATGAGTCACTGTACCTGGCCTAGAGTTTTTTTATGTAGCAGTGAAATAATGGAAATGAAAATGTACTTAAGAGAATCTAACATCAAAACATGGGACCATGAAAAAACATTCAGCTTAGGAAGCCTATAGTAAATGATTTAGGAAGTGGTAGTTAGATATAACACTGGGTATTTTTTCCTTGCACATTCTCAAATATGAGTAGGATCTTTTTCTTTTTGAGACAGAGCCTCAAGCTGTCCCCCTGGGTAGAGAGCTGTGGCATCACAGCTCACAGCAACCTCCAACTCCTGGGCTCAAGCGAGTCTCCTGCCTCTACCTCCCAAGTAGCTGGGACCACAGGCACCCACCACAACACCTGGCTATTTTTTGGTTGCAGCCATCATTGTTGTTTGGTGGGCCCCGGGCTGGATTTGAACCCACCACCTTAGGTGTATGTGGCTGGCACTTTAGCCACTTGAGCCACAGGCGCCAAGCCAAGAGTAGGATCTTAATGCATAGCCCTGTTGCTGGATGCTGAATGAAATATTAGACACCATTTTTTTCTTTCTGGAGGCACAGTTTTTTTTTTTTTTTTTTTTTGAGACGGAGCCTCAAGCTATCCCCCTGGGTAGCATGCCATGGCATCACAGCTCATAGCAACCTCCAACTCCTGGGCTCAAGCGAGTCTCCTGCCTCAGCCTCCCAGTAGCTGGGACCACAGGCGCCCACCACAACGCCTGGCCATTTTTTGGTTGCAGCCATCATTGTTGTTTGGCGGGCCCAGGCTGGGGATTCAAACCCGCCACCTTAGGTGTACGTGGCTGGCGCCTTAGCCGATTGAGCCACAGGCGCCGAGCCTGTTTTGTTTTTTAAGACAGAATCTCAGTCTGTTGCTCCAGGCTAGAATGCCACGGTATCAGCCCAGCTTACAGCAACTTCAGACTCCTGGGTTCAGGCTCAGCGCCTGTGGCTCAAGTGGCTAAGGCACCAGCCACATACACCAAAGGTGGTGTGTTCGAATCCAGCCTGGGCCCGCCAAACAACAATGATGGCTGCAACCAAAAAACAGCTAGGCGTTGTGGCAGGCGCCTGTGGTCCCAGCTACTTGGGAGGCGGAGGCAGGAGACTCGCTTGAGCCCAGGAGTTGAAGGTTGTTGTGATGCCATGACACTCTACCCAGGGGAACAGCTTGAGGCTCTCTGAGGCCAGGAGTTCAAAATCAGCCTAAACAACATAGCAAGATCCCATCTCTACAAAAAAAAAAAAAAAGAAAAATTAGCCAGGCATGGTGGCATGCACCTATAGTCCTAGCCACTTGGGAAGCTGAAAAAGGAGGATTACTTAATCCTAGGAGTTTGAGGTTGCAGTGAGCTATGATGACACCATTGCTTTCTAGTCCAGGCAATAGAGCAAGTCCCTGTCTCAAAAAACTAAACAAAACAAAAGTGGCCAGTAAATACACGTACATGAAGAGGTGCTCAACTTCACTGGCCATCAGATAAATGCAAATTAAACCACAATGAGATATTACTATACCAGAATTGCTAAAATTAAAAAGAGACAATATCAAGCATTGGCAAGGATATGAAAAAATATAGAAGTCTGTTATATTGCTCATAGGAGTGTGGGAAATGGTTTGGTAGTATCCACCAAAATTAAATATATGTGTACCCTAGGGACCCAAAAATTCATTCCTAGGTTTACACTCCACATAGATGACTGCTTATAGTCATGAAATCCCACATATGACAATATTCACAGCAGCTTCATTCATAACTAAAACTTGTAAATAGGCTCGGCACCCGTAGTTCAGTGGTTAGGGCGCCGGCCACAGACACCAGGGCTGGCGGGCTCAAACCCGGCCTGGGCCTGCTAAACAACAATGACAACTGCAACAAAAAAAATAGCTGGGTGTTGTGGTGGGCACCTGTAGTCTCAGCTACTTGGGAGGCTGAGGCAAGAGAATCGCTTGAGCCCAAGAGTTGGAGGTTGCTGTGAATTGTGATGCCACAGTACTCTACTGAGGGTGACATAGTAAGACTGTCTCAAAAAAAAAACAAACAAACCAAAAAAACCTATAAATAACACAAATGTCCTAAAATGGGTAAATTGGGATATATCACCATGAAATACTAATGAGCAGAAGAAAGAACAAGCTACAATCTATCCTCCTCCACTCATTTGCGGTCTCCACATCTGCAGATTCAGTCCAACCCGGCACATGGAATTCACAGATGTGGAAGGCTGACTTTAAGGAACTTCAGTATATCCATGGAGTTTGATATTCAAGTGGGGTCTTGGAACCAATCCCCCCAGAATGATACATACAACATTCATGGATGAACCTCATGGATATAATATTGAGTGAAGGAGTATGCACAAAGGAGTGCATCATATATGCTTCCATTTATGTGAAATTCAAAACCAGGAAAAACTAGTCCATGGTGAGCAAGGTCCAGATGGAGGTAAGGACTGCAAGGGAATGCTGGAGGGTTCTGGAGTGCTGAAAATATTCTCTGTCATGATCTAGTGGTGGTTATCCCAGTACATACACATACATAGTTCACTATAGTTCACTATTTGGCAGCAATACCATGACAAGAAGAAAAAGATTCCTAGAAGAAGCAGTCCTGCTGCTGCAGCCAGCACTGAGGAAATGTTCCCTGAATATCTCCAATTCCTGAGCCCTGTTTCCGGGAGCAGTCTCCCAGTTGGAGACCTCCCTTCATCCTTAGAGTCAATCAAATTTTTTACCCAGGTATACCCGCTCCCTGGGCTGGCAGAACCAGTTCCATAGGCTAAGGGAGAGAGAATGGCCAGGCACTGTCATGCTACATCTTCTTTATATCCAGTACAACTGGGTATCCCAAGACTGTGGAGACAGCAGCTGTGGAGAGACGCTACTTGCGTGGCCCTGCTCCCTCCTCCTCCCTCCCCACAACTCACCAATTTGGTCATTGCCATTGCAGGAGGCAAAATGGAGAGCTGTGCGGCCCTTGTCATCAGCTGCACAGGGATCTGCGCCATCTTCTAGCAGCTGCTGCACTGACACCACCAAGACAGAGGGAGAGAAGAGAAAAAAGCGGCAATGTTAGCTAAGTTACAGTCCCTGAGGGATGGACAGGGATGCTCAGAAGTCCCTCTAGACAAGTTATCAATAAACCATGGGAAAGCAACCCCTCCTGGATAATGACCCCATGAGGACTGCCGTGACAAGGGACATATTCTTCTGAGGGCACAACCAAGGGCAGTGGGTTTTAAGAGCTCAAACTACATGTCTAGGAATAGAATGTTACAGGAGGCTCTTGGCCCCCAAGTTCAGGAATTCTAGAGTCACAGAAATTCCCAGCGCAGACTGTGGACCCATCTCTGTAGCACAGCTTGGATACACATCCATTCCAGCTGGACACAGCTGCCCAAGCTATTGGCCGATGCTTACTTTGCCTCCAAAAGCAGCCTTTTAGGTTGGATAGAGGACAGGTTCTGGAGACACACAGACTAAGTCCCAGGCTAAGCTAAGTTAAAAAGGAAGGAGGGCTGTGCTCTGTCCTGCCCCTCATGGATAGCATCACATCTACTACAACATGGCTCCTGAGACCCAAGTTGCTAGGGAGTGCTTCAGAGTCACAGATTCTGGCTTGATGGGCAACCTACATCTAACTCTGCCACAGAGAGCAAATCTGACCCAGGTGCCACAAGAGGTTGCAAGACCTGAGACTATGACCCTGGCCTAATAGCCAGTCCAAGCACATGCACCTGGAACTCAGCACCACTGCAGCCACTTGTAGGCTATGGCAGCCCTGCCATAAGAGGGAACACCTTGCCTAAGCCTTTCTGTTGTGGGGAAAATGAAAATAGGAGAACCCCAAAAGCCCTTGACACCAAGGACATTAGCAGCAACCTATGCTGCCATTACCACAAACTTCTATAGCCTATGCCACTGAAATACTCACAGTTATTTTTGATGTTGAACACAGCTGAAGAAGCTGCATAAAGACTATTCCATTGCACCTATTCAGAAACAGAGTCACCGCACCCTTCCTAACAGACACACCAAAACCCAACTGCAGGTCAAAGTTTTCTCTATGAAAGCTACTCTAGAAAGTTTGGAAGAGGAAATTATCCCACCAGATGCATGGACCTCATTGCAGGGACACAAAAAACATGAAAAAGTGAAGAAATGGGCAGCACCTGTGGCTCAAGGAGTAGGGTGCCAGCCCCATATGCCAGAGGTAGTGGGTTCAAACCCAGCCCTGGCTAAAAAAAAAAAAAGTGAAGAAATATGACACCTCAAAAGGAATATCATAACTCTCTAGTAATAGACCTTATTAAAAAGGAAGTCAACAAATTGCCAGAAAAGGAATTCAAAATAATGATCTTAAGCAAATCTCAAAAACTCAAGAAAACAGGGTGGCACCTGTGGCTCAAAGGAGTAGGGCACTGGCCCCATATACTGGAGGTGGAAGGTTCAAACCTGATCCCAGTCAAAAACTGCAAAAAAAAAAAGACATAAGAACACATAGATCGGCTGGGTGCCGGTAGCTCAGTGGATAGGATGCTGGCTGCATGCTATGGGGCTGGTGGGTTTGAACCCAGCCTGGGCCTGCTAAACGAAGTTAAAAAAAAAAAATACCCAGGCATTGTGGAGGGCGCCTGTAGTCCCAGCTACTAGGTAGGCTGAGGCAAGAGAATTGCTTGAGCCCAAGAGTTGGAGGTTGCTGTGAGCTATGATGCCATGGCACTGTACTGAGGGTGACAAAGTGAGACTTTGACTCAATAAAAAAATAAATAAAACATATATAGAAAAGTTAACAAAATCAGAAAAATAACTTCACAAAATAAACAAAAAATTCAACAAAAAGACATTATAAAAAAGAAGCAAGTAAGATAAGGAGTGGTAGCTCATGCCTATAATCCTAGCACTCTGGGAGGCTAAGGCAGGTGGACAGCTTAAGCTCAGGAGTTTGAGACAAATTTGAGCAAGATTGAGACCCCCATCTCTACTAAAAATTAAAAACTAGCTGGTTGTGTAGCAGGCACCTGTAATCCCTGCTACTCGCGAGGCTGAGGCAAGAGAATTGCTTGAGCCCAAGAGTTTAGGTTGTTGTGAGCTATGACGCTACAGCACTCTACCAAGGGTAATAGAGTGAGACTCTGTCTCAAGAAAAAGAAAAAAAAGGCTCGGCGCCTGTGGCTCAATCGGCTAAGGCGCCAGCCACGTACACCTAAGGTGGCGGGTTCGAATCCCCAGCCCCGGCCCGCCAAACCACAATGATGGCTGCAACCAAAAAATGGCCGGGCATTGTGGCAGGCGCCTGTGGTCCCAGCTACTTGGGAGGCTGAGGCAGGAGACTTGCTTGAGCCCAGGAATTGGAGGTTGCTATGAGCTGTGATGCCATGGCACTCTACCCAGGGGGATAGCTTGAGGCTCTGTCTCAAAAAAAAAAGCCAATGTATGCTCAGGTTTTTTTGTTATGCAGCATAATATAGCAATAGGTGACTGCTACAGGACCTCTTTTT
>CAUYQV010056841.1:0-19456 GCA_963574575.1 Galagoides demidoff | reverse complement strand
GAATAATTTCGTGGGCTCGGCGCCTGTGGCTCAATCGGCTAAGGCGCCAGCCACGTACACCTAAGGTGGCAGGTTCGAATCCCCAGCCCAGGCTCGCCAAACAACAATGATGGCTGCAACCAAAAAATGGCCAGGCGTTGTAGCGGGTGCCTGTGGTCCCAGCTACTTGGGAGGCGGAGGCAGGAGACTCACTTGAGCCCAGGAGTTGGAGGTTGCTATGAGCTGTGATGCCATGGCACTCTACCCAGGGGGATAGCTTGAGGCTCCGTCTCAAAAAAAAAATTTTTTTTTATACAGAAAGTCACACTATGTTACCAGACTAGTTTTGAACTCTTGGCCTTAAGTGATCCAGAGTGCTAGCATTACAGGTACCAGCCACCACACCTGGGCTAATTTCATCTTCTTAGAAGGAAGAACACAGTGCCTGGCATAGGATAAGAGTAGGCTCTATACAGGTGTAACAGATGAACAAAGCATGACTCAATCCCACCCATAAAACTCTAATTCAAATTGTTCCAAATATTTGAGTTTTCTGTAGTTCATATTTGGGAAGTCAGCACTGAGCAATTAGCTTTTATTTTGTCAAGTATAAATCTGTGGGGAAAAAAATCAAACATGATTACTGTTATCATTATTTTATTCATTTATTCAATATTTACTAGCGCCTGCTTTATAACCAGCACAAAAAAAGTAGGCCATTTTAACATTAACAAAAGAAAACGTACACAATCCAAAATGTAAGACAGCCCTTACTTTGAATGTGTTCAGTTTTATGTGTAGCCTTTTCTATTGTCCTTACTGTTCCCTCCTGCCAAGGACTCACCAAGCCTACAGCCAAACTGCTCCTGTCCACTAAGAGGCACTTCTCTGGAGAAGGGCTCTAAATTATACGTTACATTTTAATCTAAATCATTGGTAACTGTCTTTTCCCAAAGGGATGGCTTTGGCTGGCAGCCTGAAGCACACAAACACTGATCGATGGAGCCTCTCAGATTATTCTTTTGATGCTTGATAACTCTGTCATTCTATGAAAAATGCACAATCAGCCCAGCTGACAAAAACACTGAAATGAATTATTCAGAAATCCAGCCTCTGGCAAATAATCTGTTTACCAGGTTGAAAACATCATCCAAAATAAAAGGTTTGTACTAGGCTCCTGCCACACGTAGTTATCAAGGACCTCTGTGGCCCCTTCTCAACAATGATTCACATCTGTCAAACTCGAAGGCTTTGCCAAAATGTGAGTCTTTTATAATTCTTGAAACAAATTAACAGAGCCCTCTGACCATAGAAGGGACAATAAAAAGATCGGAGAGAACCACATTCAATCCCAGCAACTCAGAAGGCTGACATCAGTTCAAGACCAGCCTGGGAAAAATGGCAAGACCTCCCCCCATCTTTAAAAACACAACAAAAAACTAGCTGGGTGTAGTAGTGTATGCCTGTAGTCCCAGCTACCTAGAAGTCTGAAGGATCACTTGGGCCTAAGAGTTGGAGGCTGCACCAAGTTATCATTCTCTTGCCTCACTTCAACCAGGGTGACAAAGCAAGACCCCTATCTCTAAACATAAAAAGATTGGAGAGGCTTGGTGCTGGTAGCTCAGCAGCTAGGGTGCCAGCCACATATACTGGAGGTTTGAATCTAGCTCAGGCCAACTACAACCAAAAAATAGCCGGGTGTTGTGGTGGGCGCCTCAGCTACTTGGGAGGCTGAGGCAAGAGAATTGCTTAAGCCCAAGAGTTTGAGGTTGCTGTGAGCTGTGACACCACAGCACTCTACCAAGGGCAACACAGCAAGACTGTCTCAAAAAAATAAAAAAAGATTGGAGAAAAAGATAGCGGTCTCCTGAACCATTCACTCTTCTGACCCCAACAGTGGAAGTCTAGAGAGCTCACCTGAGGACCTGCCTGTGTTGCACAAATGCCAGGTAACCATTAGTGATCTTGTACGGGACTCACAGCTGAGGACAGCGTCTCGCTTTAGAGGGGCTTCTTTTTTCTAACAGAAGAAAAAATTCCAGATTTAGTGTTAAGTTTACTTATCTTCCTGAGCAAAAAGAACAGATACAATGCCAATAGTTTTTTTTGTTTTGTTTTTTTTTTTTGAGACAGTCTCACTTTGTTGCCCATGTTAGAGTGCCATAATATCATAGCTCCACAGTAACTTCAAACTCTCGGGCTTAAACAATTTTCTTGCCTCAGCCTCCCGAGTAGCTGGGACTACAGGCACCTACCATACTGCCCGGCTATTTTTAGAGACAGCATCTCACTCTTGCTTAGGGTGGTCTCTAACTGGTGAGCTCAGGTGAACCACCTGCCTAAGCCACCCAGAGTGCTGGGATTATAGACGGGAGCCACTGTGCCTGGCCTAATAGTTTTTAAAAAATGCTACTTGTATATTTAGTTAATGCCTGGTCTAAATGATAGACTGTATTTCCTCAGTCTTCATGGTTTAAAAGGGATAGGTCGAAAATAATATCAAAGAAGTTGTCTGAATTAAAGCTCTATTGGTTAGCAAATATAAAACACAGAGATGATGGAATGCTAAAAAAACACTGAAAATTATGTTTGACATTTTTAACTATATGGAAAAATGTTTATGGGAAAAAAGGGCTGCCTGTGAACCAATAGGATCCCAATTACCTAAAGAAAGAGAAAAATGCATGTGCACAGACACAAATATACCAACATGTTAAGAGTGGTTGTTTTGAGATAGTGCAATTGTAGGACATTTCTTAACTGGTCTCTGTTTTTTAAATTTTCTCCAGAAGGCAACATGGTGAAGCAGCACAGCACAGTGAGAGGCATACAGGCTTTGGAGTAACACAGCTGACGCTAGTCCCTAGCTCTGCCACATGCTGGAAAGAGAGAGTCCCAGTCTGTATTCATATCAGCTCAGAGGCTGTTCATGAGCACTAAAGATGATGAGATCAAGCACCTAAGGGTGCTGACAACACACAGTCAAGAAGTCTAACTGATGTATTATTTTTATAGACACAAGAATTTTCTTTTTTACACTCTTTAGCAGAGGCTCCCATCCACACAGTCACTAAGGTTCTTTGGGTAGGAAATGTTGGCACCCTGACATTCCTCACTCGTTAAATTTTTTCCTACTCCAGAGTACACTAAAAGATTCACTAATTCTTTTCGTGGAGCTGGGAAACCCTGGCCCTGTTGCTGTGACAGGGTAACAGCTTCAAGCCCCTGAATAGCAACAAAACAGTAGGGCCCAAGCCAGGTGCACAATGAAATGCTCTCCCATAACACACAGACAGTTCCTCATTGTCAGGAACTACAGGAGGATGAGGCAAAAATGGAAAAACAAAGTTGCATGCAAACTTCGCCTAAGTACCTATAAGACTATCTCAAAACATTCACTTCTCTCAGGGGCCTTTCAAGATCCCTTCTTTAAGATTATCTTCCCCTCAGCAATGTTATTTGTTGGTTTCTGTTTACAGCCTGTAATAGCCTATACTCTAAAGGTTTTCTCATTCTTTCCTACAGATGTCCTCCACCCATACGGTGTGTACTACAGTTCAAATAAAACACATGATCAAGTATTAAGCACTGCTAAATGTCATGGAGAATAAAAGAAAAGGCTGTGTGCAGCAGAAAAAATCTTGAATCGGATCAAGTAGTTCTTGGGTTCTTTCTAGTCCTGATTGCCCATGTCACTTACCCAGGCTACTTATCCTCTCTTCGCCTCAGTTTCCTTATCTGTAAATTGATGATAATAATAGTACCTACAGCCTAGGGATGCTAAAAAGGAGTAAATGAAACATAGAGCCTTCTTGAACCTCAATTTAGTAATCATAGCAATCACAGCATCAAAATTATGGGAAAATATTATTAAGGGGTATCTGAAAGTATATAGCATGTAAGGGAGCTTTACTGTATTGTATTAAGAAGTTTACAATCCAGTTAGGGGAACAAGAATTACAGGTAGAAAGGTAAGGAAACAAGAGGTTGGCAATAACCAAGATCATTTGAAAAGGAAAATAAGTTGAGTACCCACTACATGTCAAGTTCTAAGAGATCTCATTTAATGACAGAAATCTTACTATTATTATTATCTCCTTTAGTCCAATTGAGGCCATTAGTAAGTGGCAGAGACAAGATTTTTAATACTAATGGTCAGGATTCAGACTCTTCTTCATCTCAATGTTCCCATGAGAGCTGTTCAAAAATCAGTCTTTTCTGGGTGAGACCAACTGTATGGAGAATTACAAAAGCACACAATAGTCCAGAAAGTATTTTCCAAAGGTAAAACGACACAAATACTAACTGCTGACTGAGCCCCAGAAGATATCCCTGTACATGGGGGGTGGGCCGCCAAGTTTAATGACCACCAAGGTATAAAGGCAGACCATGTAAGGTATTACATACACAATGAACTCTATCAGGTCTCAATAGTCCAAGTACTATTCAAAGAATAAACAACAGGGCTCAGCGCTATAACACAGTGGTTATGGTGCCAGCCACGTACACAGAGGCTGGCAGGTTGCAACCTGGACCAGACCAGCTAAACAACAATGACAACTGTATACCCAGGCATTGTGGCGGGCGCCTGTAGTCCCAGCTACTTGGGAGGCTCAGGCAAGAGAATCACTTAAGTCCAAGAGTTTGAGGTTACTATGAGCTGTGACACCACAGCACTCTACCAAGGGTGACACAGTGAGACTCTGTCTCAAAAAAAAAAAAAAAAAGAATAGACAACAAGACATTTATTGAAAGCTACAGCCTATCTAGATGGGTGCTATTATCAATCCTACCCTCAAATGAAAATGAAAAGCAGAGACAAGACTTATCAGAGGTCGCTGGGCTCCCGAATTTGAACCCACGACTAACTGGAAAGCAATTCTTTATTGGTAAGTAAAACAGACAAGATCCAGAACAGCAAAGCAAAAAGGAGCTGAGAATGCAAGGCTGCCCGTGGGCAAAACTAGTCAAATTACGACCAAATTTTTCTTTATTCAGGGCTAAATGTCAGGCAGGTTACTAAAACATATATCATACAACATCCTCTGTGAAACCAGCTAATAGCTCCATTTTACAGAGGTGTAAAGTTACGCAGGCTTTCCTAACTTTCCGAACAGAGAGGTGAGGGAACTCACCGAAGGTCACACAGCGAGAGAAAAGGATTCGAATTCCAGTTTGAGTGACTCCTGAGGCTCCGCGTCTTTCCTCGGCATCAACAACCACAGTAACAAATCCTTTGTGCCCAGCATTAGTCTTTTTATAAAGGCCTATAGCCCCAAGGGAGAGAAGAGGTGGAAAGGGCGGCGGAGAGACTCCCTGGAGCACGAAAACCAGCCCCCAGCACCTGCCTCTCTGAATGTGGCCAGGCAGGGACTTGGCCCCAGAGCCACCTCCCTCGAAGTCCCGGGCTCCACCCCACCACCCGGAGAACAGAAGACCCTATTCCTACTCGCTACCCACAGGCCGTAGACCTTTATCCGCTCGAGGCCCCAGTGCTCGGAGTCGGGGATGCAGCAGCCGCCTCAGCCCAAAACCCCCGAGCAGACCCGGGGCAGCGGCCGAGGCTCGACCGCCATCTTGCCCCGGGGTGTTGTCTTTCAGAACTCCGCCTGGAAGCAAGCATCTAGTTCTGGGAAACAACAGTTCCGTAGAGCTTCTTCGCCCAGGAAAGATGATTTCTCTGCTTTATGTTCTCTTCTCTGGCCACTGAAAATCAGAGGAGGAAAAAAGCCTGATCCAGCCGAGTGTAGTTGGAATCCATTCTGGCCAGGGAGGTTGGAAGAAAAGTAACCAGCGTGTACCCGCACTGAAGGATATTTTAGGAAAGCGCACTCCGAGGGGCGGAAGTGGGGAACAGACAGCGGAAGTTCCCGCCCCGGCCCCGCCCCTGCCCCTGGCTCGCGTAAATTGGGTATTTCCTGCCTCTCTCAGTCCGGGTTTGGAGACTCGGGCGTCCTCCGACTTTTCATGGTAAGGAGGGCGGTGCCCGCCGGTTTGGGACTCTGGGCGACCGAGGAAGCTGAACAGCAACAGAGTATAAGTGGAAGGGACCGAAAGAAGGGGGTGCGATGAGGGGCAGTCACGATAGAGGAGAGGCAGTTGGGGGATTGGGTGGCTGCGAGGCCGGAGGTGGGGGAGGGGCTTTGGGTGGAGAAGGGCGGTGTGGGCGTTCAGGGGGTCCTTGACAGTTGGAATCCGGGAAAGGGCATTTAGACTCGAGGAGTAGATTTGAGAGTGGGTGAGTCTTGAATGATTGTTAGAGATGGGAGTGGGTGATTGTGAGGAGAACAAAGAGATGTCATTGAAAATGGATATTTGGGATGGAAAATGAGGATTTGGAGGATTGAGAAGGAAAATGAGTAGGTTATGAGAAAGTGAATTGGGCATCCTTGGAGCGGAGCGTTTGGGGTTTCCAAAGTTATGGCTGGAGTCACAGGGTTCCTGAAAGTGGGGAAGGGGCTCCCAGGTGCGTGAACACTCGGGCGAATGGTGGAAAGTAGAGGGAACTAATAGGCAGATTTGCGTTTAGTGCTTGAAATTCCAGGGAAGGATGCCAATCGCCTGAGGTCAGATGCCTTAGCCACATAGTCTGGCACCTAGGTACAAATCCAGTCACTTTCATTAAGATCCGAGGTAGCTTCGCTGAAGAGGACGGCTCATTCTATCAGCTCTGGGAAGGTTTCTGTGTGTTTGGGATCTTAAAGGGTCATGAATAGCTCTTTGTTCCTAAGTGGGGATGACCAAAGATCAGCCCAGATCTTTCTACTTATTTGCTTGTCATTTCCCTGACAACTTAAGTCTTCAGGGAAGGTCAATCCCAATAATACTGCTGAAGACAAATGAGTCAGCTTGTATCTGACTGATCTCCATTTTGTGCAAAATAAGAACCACCTAAAGGGAAGAAGATGGCATAAACCAGTGATTCTCAAACTGTGACTTATTAAGTGAGCCAAGCTAGGAGCAGTACACCTACCCAAGAGGCTGAGGCTGGAGGATGGCTTGTGCATAGGAGTTCCAGGCCAGCCAAGGCAACCTAGTGAGACAGACCCCATCTCATAAGGAAAAAAAATTGTAAAAGGTCTTATTTTCAAGCTGTACCATAGACTAGTATATCATACAAGCTGGGGGCATCCAACTGTAGGGGTTTAGAGTAATGATTTCTTGATTTGGGCTATGTAATGAAAGGTGCGTGAGAGTTGAAGTCAGGGCCCTTAGAGTTCTGATTCTTAGTTTTCTCCCATAAAAAATGGCAATGATGATAAACATGTTCCTCACCACACTGTTGAGAGAAGTAGGCTGATAGTTTGTGTGCTGAATGCAAGAAAAGGGTGTTATTTGTTGGAGCACTTGAAATAGGTAGTACCTGTTTATAAGCAAGTTTTGGCCACTACATAATGCTACAGTTATTTGGCCAGTGTGATTTAGTTAGGTTGACATGAAACAAACTTTTCTGAGTTGTAGATATGCCCTCATTTGGGGAAGGTTTTATAGCTAGCCTCAATGCAGTATTTTAAAAACTTCTCTGTTGTAAGAATTCCCCCAAGCTGATGTTTTTGCCATATATCCTGGTCAATTCTTAGATCAAGCTGGTTAAACAAAAACTTCAGCTCAGTGGCACTGAGCCCTGGCCCCACATCAGAATTACCTGAAGAGCTATTTAAACACTAGTGACTTATCTGCCAACCCTTCTTGTCTTCAAGATTTTGATTAATTGGTCCAAGGAATATCCCCAGCAGTTACTAGTGTTTTAAGCACATCCTGGTGATTCTAGTAATCAGAGGAAGGAACCACTGGTCTTAAAAGCTTGGGGGGACAGAGGGAAACGATGCAAAAACACAGGTGCCAGATACCTTAATGTTCAATCCCTGAGGGTTATTTTGAAGATTTTGGCTTTAATAATCCACTCCACCTTATAAGTTAGGAAACTGACACATGAGTTAGAATTCCTTGAACATCTTGCAGGAAGTGGTGGAACTGGATTGCAGTCTTGGTCTGTCAGACTCAAAATCTAGTTTTCCTTACACACACAAATGAGATAGTTTTCGAATAACGTGATACAGGATCAAGGATTTGGTGTCCCTTTTTCTATTGTACTTGCTTGGACTCTCCTTTCAAGTCAAACATTTTCTTCTTTCACCTCATTTTTATTTTTTCAAACGTGCATATAGTTGCCCCTAGCTTTGAAGCTATGAAGTGGGGGCTTGGTTTTGTTTATGGTTCTTCAGTTTGTTTTTATGTGTAGGTGAGTTAGGAATTTGCTGGGCAAAGACCATGGAGTTAATTGTAGCCTAATTAAGGGATATAATACTTTTAGAACAGAGGGTCTTGGCTGGCATTAGAATCACTTGGGGGCAGTTTTGAAAGCGTTTGTTACGTCAGTGGCACTCTAGACCAATTACATCAGAATTTTCACAAGTAAGAGAAGAATGTGTCACCAAATGGCAAGCCGGGATCTGTATATTTAGGTTTTAGAAACAGGGTCTTTCCCTGTTGCCCAGGCTGGAGTGCAGTGGCACCATCATAACTCACTGAAGCCTTGAACTCCTGGGTTCAGGCACTCATCCTATATCACCCTCCCGAGTAGCTGGGACTACAAGCATGCACCATCTTGCCCAGGTAATTTTTTTTACTCTGTATATGTGTATAAGGACTTGCTATTTTATACAGGCTGGTCTCCAACTCCTGGTCTCAAGTGATAACTCTTGCCTTGGTCTCTCATAGTGCTAAGATTATAGGTGTGAGCTACCATGCCAGTGTCAGAGTCACTATTTAAAATCAGCAACAGTATATTCAGGGAGATGGGAAGGAGAGAAGCCTAGACCTACCCACCTAACTGGAATAAACTTCTGATTAAATAAAACCATTAACCAGTATCTCAAATATGGTTTACCTCTTCTTCTTTTTCTTTTCTTTTATTTTTTTCTGAGACAGAGTCTCAGTATGTTGCACATGGTAGAGTGATGTGGTGTCACAGCTCACAGCAACCTCAAACTCTTGGGCTTAAGTGATTCTCTTGCCTCAGCCTCCCAAGTAGCTGGGACTACAGCGCCCAACGCGATGCCTAGCTATTTTTTGTTGTAGTTGTTTAGCTGGCCCCGGGCCGGGTTCAAACCTGCCATCCTCAGTGTATGTGGCTGGCACAGTGACCACTGTGCTGCGGGCACCGAGCCTACCTCTCTGTTTCTTATAACCAATTTTGCTCTCTCCTGCCTTACTTCCCCAACTTCGTTAATAACGAGATCAAAAACCTCTAAAACATATAGCAGGGAAAGGTTTATTGTCATCTTCTTTGGGCCCTCAGTTTACTGTAACTTGGTCTCAGGGACATGAACACAGGCAGAACTTTTTCCCTAATGGCTTATCCTCGTATTCGGTTGGCTGATGTTTAGAGGAGGAGGGCTCCAGAAAGATTCAGAGCTTTTTCCAATCTATAGTCTCATGCTAGATCAGGATGGTTTCTGCCTTTATCTCTTAGTAATTCAGTCTGTCATTAGAGCTGGACAGTTTTCAAAGAGAAGAAGATAATTTGAGACTTTGAGAGCATTCTTAAATCATAATCATTTGAGTGTTTCCTCTGAGCCAGGGGCCCTTGCTGAGCACTGCTGGGGAGGCTAAGCTATTGTCCCTGTTTGATGGATGGGACTAGACTCAGTTAACACCCAACTCTCATAGCTACCACGTGGTATGGTTGGGGGCTTAAACATAGGTCTGATTCCCACATCCTGAACCACACATTACCTCTCATATTTCAGAGCTTTTTGTACTTTTTAAAGAGAGAGGTGGGGCTTTCCTTGACAACTTAATATGTCATAGCTCTAAATATACCAAGCATGATGGGCTCTGGGCCAGCCAGGACAAGTCTTTCACTTGCTCCATTACTGACTCACCTCCTGGCTTTAAAAAGTGACTTGACCCTCTCTGGGCCATGGCATCCAAATCCACAAAATTGAAATTGCCTTCCATTATTGTTTGGATTTTAAAAAGTAGTACTCTGGGAGGCCAAGGTGGGTGGATTGAGTTTGAGACCAGCCTGAGCAAGAGTGAGACCTCATCTCTAAAAATAGTCGGGCATTGTGGTGGTGCCTATAGTCCCAACTACTCAGGCTGAGGCAAAAAAATTTCTTGAACCAAGAGTTTGAGGTTGCTGTGAGCTATGATGCTACTGCACTCTTATTAAGGGTAACAAAGTGAGGCTCTGTCTCAAAAAAAAAAAAAAAAAGGTGTGGTAGAAATTAAGTGGTAAAAGATGCAGGGAGAGAGGCTTTCTGGAGCCATAGAAATGGTTTTTATCTTGATTGGAAGGGAGCTACCCAGGTGTGTATATTGATTAAAACTCATCAAATTGTACACTTAAAATATACTTTATTATGTGCAGATTATCTATAAAAAGTGTTAGCCAGGCCTGACATGGTGGCTCACACCTGTTATCCCACTCTGGGAGGTTGAGCCTAAGAGTTTGAGGTTGCTGTGAGCAGTGACACCATAGCACTCTACCAAAGGCGACAACATAAGACTCTGTCTCAAAAAAATAAAAATAAATAAAAATAAAATTAAATAAATAAAGAGCGTTAGCCGTAAAATGTACAGTTGTGCCACATAGTGATGTTCAGTCAGCAGCAGACCACATTTACCATAGTGGTCCCATAAGATTGTAGTAGGAACTAAAATTCTTACCACCTAGCTGTGTAGCCATCAGAATATCACAACACAGCATTACGTGTTTATGATGATGCTCATGTAAACAGACCCATACTGCCGGTCATATATAAGTATGGTACATGGAGTGAGTATATGTATACTTGATGAAAATAAATGTTACTGGTTTATGTACTTCTGTATTATATTTTTATCATTATTTTAAAGTGTACTTCTTGTACTTATTTTTTAAAAAACTGTCAAATAGGGTGGTGCATCTGGCTCAGTGGGCAGGGTGCTGGCCCCACATAGTGAGGGTGGCGGGTTCAAACCCAGCTTGGGCCAAACTGCAACAAAAAACTCCCAAAAAACTGTCAAACAGCCTTAGGCAGGCCCTTCAGAAGACATTGTAATCATAGGAAGTGACAGCTGCATACAAGTTAATTGTCCCTGAAGACCTTCCAGTGGGATAAGATGGGGAGATGGAAGACAGTGATTTTTAAAAAATTTTTTTTATTTTTTATTTTTTTGCTGTGTCATTTCATTATTTTTAAAATTTTTTTATTAAATCATAACTTTGTACATTGATGCATTTATGGGGTTCAGGGTACTGCTTCATTTTACAGTGTGAAATGCTTACATTGAACTAAGTAATACATCCATCACAACTATACTCATTTCTTAATAGTTTTGGAATGTACCATTGCATCATGCACATTAGGTGAGGTCCCTCCAAATAACCTTCCTCCTTCCTTATCCCCCTTTCCCTCCTCTTTCTCTCCTCTTCCCTTCTACTTTCTGGACTATAGTTATGTTTCGCCATTCATATGGGTGTATAGGTGAGTACATATTGATTTCATAGTAGTATCGAGTACATTAGCTACTTTTTTTCTGTTCTGAGATAGTTTACTAAGAAGAATATGTTCCAGCTCCATCTTGGTATCAAAACATGTGATGTCTCCATCTTTTTATGGCTGCATAGTATTCCTTGGTGTACATAGACCACAATTTGTTAATCCATTCGTAGGTCGATAGGTACTTGGGCTGTTTCCATGTCTTGGCTATTAGTAATTGGGCTGTAATAAATATTCTGGTGCAAATGTCTTTGTTGTAAAATAATTTTTGATCATCTGGATATATACCTAATAGAGGAATTGTAGGATCGAACAGTATGCGTACTTTTAGTTCCTTGAGTGTTCTCCAAACTTCTTTCCAAAAAGGGCGTTTTAGCTTGCATTCCCACCAGCAGTGTAGAAGTGTTGCCTTCTCTCCACATCCATGCCAACATCTGTAGTTTTGGGATTTTGTAATGTGGGCTAATCTTACTGGAGTTAGATGATATCTCAAAGTGGTTGTGATTTGCATTTCTCTGATGATTAAGGATGATGAGCATTTTTTCATGTGTTTGTAGGCTATGCGCTTGTCTTCATCTGGGAAGTTTCTGTTCAAGTCTCTTGCCCACATAGAAATGGGGTTATTTGTTCTTTTCTTTCTGATTAGTTTGAGTTCTCTATAGATTCTAGTTATCAGACCTTTGTTGGAAATGTAATCTGCAAAAATCCTCTACCATTCTGAAGGTTGTCTGTTTGCTTTACTTACTGTGCTCTTGGCTGTGCAAAAGCTTTTTAGTTTGATCAGATTCTAGTAATGTGTTTTTGGTGTTGCTTCAATTTTATGAGGGGTGTCCTCCTCATAAAATATTCTCCTAGGCTAATTTCTTCAATTGTTTTCTCTGCACTCTCCTCTAGTATTTTTAAAGTTTCATGTCTTAAGTTTAAATCCAGTGAGACTTAATTTTTGTTAACGGTGAAAGGTGGGGGTCCAGTTTCAGTCTTCTACGGGTCGCCAACAGGTTCACCCAGCACCATTTGTTAAATAGGGAGTCTTTACCCCACCAAATATTTTTGATAGGCTTGTCAAAGATCAAATGACGATAAGTATCTGAGTTCATCTCTTATTTCTCTATTCTGTTCCATAAATCTACCACTCTGTTTTTGTGCCAGTACCATGCCGTTTTGATCACTATAGATTTATAGTATATCCTGAAGTCTGGTAATGTGATACCTCCTGATTTGTTCTTATTTCTGAGTAATGTATTTGCTATTCAGGTTTTTTTCCGATAACATATAAAACAAAGTACTATTTTTTCAAGTTCTTTCAAGTATGACAATGGTGCTTTAATAGGGATTGCATTAAATCTATATATTTCTTTGGGTAGTATGGACATTTTAACAATGTTGATTCTTCCCAGTCACAAACATGGTATGTTTTTCCATTTGTTAACATCTTCAGCTATTTCTTTTCTCAGAGTTTCATAGTTCTCCTTATAGAGATCTTTCACGTCCTTTGTTAGGTAAATTCCCAGATATATCATCTTCTTTGGCATTATTGTAAAAGGAATAGAGTCCTTGATTGTTTTTTCACCTTGACTATTGTTGGCACATATAAAAGCTACTGACTTGTAAGTATTGATTTTGTATCCTGGGATGCTGCTGTATTCCTTGGTCACTTGTAAGAGTTTTGAAGTTGAGTCCCTGAAATTTTCCAGGTATAGGATCATATCATCAGCAAAGAGTAAGAGTTTGATCTCCTCTGACCCTATTTGGATACCCTTGATCACCTTCTCTTGCCTGATTGTGATGGCTAAGACTTCCATTACTATGTTAAATAGCAGTAGAGACAGTTGGCATCCTTGCCTCATTCCAATCTGAGTGCAAGTATTTTCAATTTTACACCATTCAATATGATATTGGCTGTGGGTTTGCTGTAAATGGCCTCTATCAGTTTAAGAAATGTCCCTTCTATGCCTATTTTCTTAAGAATACTGATCATGAAAGGATGCTGGATATTATCAAAGGCTTTTTCTATGTCAATTGAAAGAATCATAAGGTCTTTGTTTTTACTTTTATTAATGTGGTGTATTATATTTATAGATTTGTGTATGTTGAACCAGCCCTGTAACCCTGGAATAAAACCAACTTGATCATGGTGCAAAATTTTTTTGATGTGTTGTTGAATCTTGTTTGCTAAGATCTTATTGAATATTTTTGCATCAATATTCATTAATGATACTGATCTACAATTTTCTTTGTGTTGGATCCTTTCCTGGTTTGGGTATCAGGGTGATATTTGCTTCATAGAATGTGTTAGGGATTCCTTCTTTTTCTGTGCTTTGGAAAATGTTGTATAATTTAGGTACTACAAACTGAGTTCTTAGAGCAGCTAGTTTCTAAAGATTTTACAAACAATAGATATTCTCTTATAATTTATAATCACCACTGAAATAAACACCTGCCATCAGGAGGGCCTTGCTGTCATTAACCGTGGTTTTACCAATCTGAAAAAGAATTTCTTGTTTCCATTCTGCCACTCAGCGAGGCTTCAGAGTTAATGTATTCAGCTGAGTCACTGCTCAACAGCAGTGTCCTTCAGATACTGGAAGGATTTTGTTGCATCATTATTGAAATTACAGTCTCTGTATTCTTAGGACAGTCTTAGCAACTCTGTGAATACTACAAAGTTTCACAATGATTGTCTTTAATTTCATAGACTAAATCATTACATTGTCGTTTGTTTGTTCTTAAATAAGGAACGGGGCTACATTACTCAAAATTCTATCAAAGAAACTTTTACCTACTTTCAGGTTATAAAAGTATCATCCTACATATCTTAAAAATTTTTGAAGTTCCATCCAGCTTTTATATTTAAGTCTGCAATCCATTTTGCATTGATTTTTACGTGTGGTATGATATAGCATGAATGTTGGCTCCCCACCCCCCATGACTATCTAGTTGTTTCAGCATTATTTGTTGAAAAGACTTACTTTCCTTCATTGGACTGCTTTGTGCCTTTAACAAAACTCAAATGGCCATAAATATGAGGCTCTCTATTCTGTTCCATCACCTATTTATCTGTCCAAACACTAATAACACACTGTCTTAATTACTATAGCTTTGTAATAAATTATAAAATCAGATGATCGGGTCATACTAATTTGCACTTCTTTGCAAGATTTTATTAGTCATTCTAGATTTTTTGCATTTTCACACAAATTTTAGAATCAAAATATAATTATATATTCTTCAAAGTTGAAAGTCAAATGGTTCAATATAGCATGCATGCAAGGAGAATTCCATGTATTGAGTAGAGTTTTATGATTCATGTTCCTGTGTCCATTGAAACACTAACATCTTGGGATCACATATCCCATCCCGACAACCAATTTTTCTTCCTGTTTGCACAACTACTCCAAAATCACATGTTATAGCATCTCTAACAGTGAACTGCGTGTCCTGAGCTAGCAGCTCTGCACCCTTAAGACTGGATCACCAGCCATACCAAAATAGTTTATTACTTTTTAACTGATATAAAAAGACTAGGACTTGTTTATTTGTTTATTCTAAATAAATGCTATTGAACAAGTTCGAACAGAATTTACAATTTCAAAAACATTCAGGAATGTCAAATAACTATTTTCTAAGCTAAGATTTAAAAAAAAATTCTTGCTTAGATTGATGGATTAAGTTTTAAATAAAGATATCTATAAATAACAGCTTACCATGATATAAATATTCATTCTTTGGGGTATCACAAAGCTAAGTTATTTTACCCATCATATTATAATCAGTAACAACAGGATAGCAGAGATTCTATTTTAAATTATAGTCCATTCTCTCCTTTTCCAAGACTTTTTTCTATTTTCAGGAAACAGTTTTGAAAGAAAAATAAAACTAGTGGAAAGGAAAAGGAAAAAACATCTTCCCTATAAAATTAAATCTTCCTTAGCAAAGACGGGCTTACTCTTAACATATTCATGGAAGTGTCCCCTCTAGTTATGTTGCAAAAGCCATGCAAATAATAATTGTGGCTAAGTGCACTACTTTGACAGTCAATATTGTATTTTCCAGGCTTGTACTCATTATTCTTTATAGTAGTCATGCATTATGTGAAAGATCAAAAGATTTGCATATCATATGGAGTGCTTTAGGGAATAACTTGCTGAGTACTCTAACTGCACAATGTTCCATAGCCTCCTGAATACGGATTTCCCTTCTCTCTTCTTTGTGATAAAGAAATAACAAGAAAAACACCCAGGTGTTTTTCCTTAATATAGTAAAATGTCCTATTTTAAAACATAAGATAAAAGTTTCGGTATTTTTAGCTGTAATTGTGAACACAATTTTGTGATCCAAAGGAATAAATTGTAGCCTTCCTTCCATGTGTATTGAGAAAAAAAAATCCATAAAACCCAACTCCAACAAATTCTCGAGTAATCCATGACACAAATGTGCCACTACTTTCACAGACATTACTAAACGATGGAACTGACTCCTATGCTGAAGCGACTGATAGTGTAACCTCTCTGGAAACTGAGAACTTCATAGCCTTTATCCTGCAAAGCTTTAATATAATATGAAACATGGTGGGAAGAGCCAGCCCCTGTCATTTTTTTCAGTGAGTATGAGTATGAAAATGTACAGGAGAAAGTTCCTAAAGAAAGGAATCTGGTTTATCAGCTCCAAATTTCCTTTACCTGAGATGGACCAATTCACCCTTACCTGAGAGGGTGAAGGATTGATGATTCCAGAACTCCCCACGTGTTGACTGGCATTTCTTCCAGTCATAAGGTTATCATCAATAACATTAACAAAACCAATTGATTTGAGACACTGCTGCTAAAACAATTGTTTTTTAAGAAAGCATGAAAATGTCCTAAAATCATCTAGGCCAATAAGAAAGGCATTGGAAAAAAAAAAAAAAAAAGAAAGGCATTGGAAAGAAAAATTCTCCAACACCGTTAAAAATATTAGTGATTAAATGCTTAGGAACACCTCTTTCCAGGGCTTTGTGATCATCCACACCGGTTTGTGGTACCAGCACGACTTATCCATATCAACAATGTCAGTGTCCAGCATCACTCTGTTGGCTGTACGACAGGAGGCACAAGAGGGGAGGAAAGTCTCTGTAATATATTCATATAAGAAAGAGTCCTGGGCCCACATTCCCACGGATTTGCACAAACTTGCTGTATTTTATGTTTTCTAATCCAGCCAAACACCTACGTGCATCAACCATCCAGGAAAGCACATGAGTGAAAGTTGAGTGTTGAGTGGCCTGTCCAAAGTGTCTGCCTTGGCCATGGGCAGATGACGCCCCTCACAGTACCCACTTTGCACCAATGTGTGTATGACTACTCTGTTATACTGCCTTTCAGCCCAGTGCTTTACCATCACAGAGCATGTTCGGATAGAGGGATGTGGATAAGAGATGAGAAGTCTTCATCCTAAGGCCTTTCTTCCCAAGAAGCCCTTGTCTTCCTACCGTGGGAAAACAATGCTGGGGGAAACCAGGGAGTGCATTTATTTGGAGCATTTCACTTTACTCCAGAACAAACTGAATGAAACTCCTCTTTAATGAAGCATAACAGTGTAGAGAATTCTGCTTAAATATTTGCTCAGATAATATTTTCATACTCTGAAGCTATGAATTTGGCAACAGAGACAGATTAATAATAACAATGAGCCCTGTGGTTGTTTGAAGAGAAACTGTGTATCCAGATTTAGCAATTGAGTAACCTCTGATAACTTACAGCACAGAACCATATGCAGATTGCCAGGGTGCTGTTGCTCATGAGCCCGAGTGTCTGGGGCTGTGACACTGGCCCTTCTGCCTCCTAGACTGTTGCAGTAGTTAGTGCCACAGAAATGACAAAATCAAAATGCACATGAAATGTGCCATCTGATTCCATCTCAGCTGCAGAAATATTTAAAAAACACTTGAAAAATAACTGCAGCTTTTAGACCCATATCTATGGTACATGCGAAACTTAATAAGTGTAGAATATAAATGTCTGAACACATAGTTAAGAAAATGCCATAAAGGCTATGTCAACCAGTTTGATGATAATATTTCAAATGGTATATAAACCAACACATTGCACCCCATGATTGCATTAATGTGCACAGCTGTGATTTAATAAAAAAAATTAATTGTACTAATATCATAGACTTTATTCTTTCTACAGTGCACAACCATTGGAAAAATTCTACCAATTAAATATCTGATTAAGTACTAAAATAGACAAAGAAATAACTTAAACCATGCTTCTTATAACCAAATAAGCCTTCACTACTGAACTCTAAAAACAAAAATCTAATACACATGGCTAAATTACCTTCAAACTGAGTGCAAAACATTTAGGAACTTTAGATCTATAGCAATCCTCAATTTGTCTATGTTTCTTGTTCACTAACTGAAAAACACTATAAATTCCTCTTCATAGAACTTTTTCACAAGTGCAAAGAGATATTAACCTCAATCATGTGATCATCTCAAATTTCATGTATGAAAATTTTACATATCCAATCAATATATCAAGTAGAGTAATATTGATTCTTGAATATATCCCTGTAAAAATGGAGAAAGAAAGAATGAAAGACACTGTTGTCTTTTCTAAAGGCATTCATCACTACATGATAATTATTTAAATTATAAAAACATAGTACATATGAGAGACTAGATTTCAAGTGGAGGCTTTTTTGTTTGTTTGTAGTAAATAGAAGCATTAGACATGGACATCAAGGAGGAATTGTTCTAGAAGCAGTAAGAACGTACTAGAACATTGCTTCCTTCAGACCTAACTTCTCTTCTTTTTCTATCATAGCCAGAAGGCTGAGCCATAGTCACCTCACCAGAGATAAACAATAGAAAAGCCCAGGGTTCTCTCCACCAATTGTTTTCTACATGCACCCAAATTGACAACACACAACAGAATTAATAATAGTCAATTGAGTTGTCCTTAAAAGTCTATAATTTTCAGGAGGCTGAGGCAAGAAAATCACCTACCCCAGGAGCTGGACATTGCTCTGAGCTGTGACACTACAGCACTCTATCAAAGGGGACATAGTGTGACTCAGTCTAAAAAAAAAAGCTGACAGTTTTTAAAATATCCTATCCAGCCAGGTTCACACCTGTGAGGTTGAGGTGGGAGGATCATTTGAGGCCAGGAGTTCAAGATTATTCTGTCCAACACAGTGAGACCTCCTGGCTACCCCTGATTCCCAAATTAAATTAGTCAGGTATGGTGGGTGTGCCTGTAGTCACAGATACTCAGGCAGCTGATCCTGCTTTCTCTTGATTTTCTATAATTCAGAATCCTCTCTGAACACAACAGACTCAGGACAAGTACTGGCTTTGGGCCATTGGAGAGAATTTTTCATCTGCTTCTGTCTGTATAAGAGATAGTGCGCTAACAGTCTGAAGGCTCTCCTGTTTGTACACTAAGTTCTTTCCATTACAAATGTACAAAAATATTTGTAGCTTTTCACTATAGTCCTTCTCCTGGTGATCCGCAGAATAAAGCAAACTCTGGGCTGTGGTAGTAAGTAAGAACAAGTGTAGTTTACCAAACAACATATTTTGAAAACAGTATTGAGCAGGAAGATGTATCAATCAAATATTCTGAGGACCTGCCTCAAAATTTGACAGTTTCCCTCTGTCTAATTGACGGATGTCCCACTTTTTTTTGCCTCTGCTGCACATTCGAAAAATAAGAGTTGCCTTGGGCTACACAGTAAATATACAAACACTAATGAAAGCTTATTACCAAAGTGGGGGGAGAAGAAGAACATCCCTGCATAATTTTCATGATATCTGATAGCACATTAAACCAACAAAAATGCTCACAAAATCCGCATTTGTCCAGTGGGCACAGATTGGACACAACTGGTCTACTTCAAAGGTTAACTGAATTGAATTCATTCTTCCTTCTCCAAACTTTTTATTTCCTTGAATTCATGTTAAAATGTCTAAGAAGAGTTTACATGTAAAAAAGCTGTCTTTG
>CAUYQV010056840.1:0-30920 GCA_963574575.1 Galagoides demidoff | reverse complement strand
TGGCATGCCAGCAGGGATAGGAGGTCCTTTTTAGGGGGTCTCTCCCGTGGGATAGAGTGGGAGGATGTTTGAACTTTGCTCGCTTGTTTGCATGGAGTAAACTGCGAGCCCTTGTTGTGGGGGAGGGGACTCCCCTCCGCTTGGTGGCGGATTTTGTACTTTTTGTTGTATTTTTGGGGTGGTACCTTGCCTCAGGAAGGTTGAAGTGCGCTCTTCAATCTCTCTTGGCTCTGCTCCAAACCATCAGCTAATTTGCTAAACTTCTGTCCTTTCAGCCTCCTTCTGGACGGGAGCTTCTGTAAAAAGCTGGCTGTAGTCCGCCATCTTGGCTCCGCCCCAGCCATCACCTTTAGTTTTAAGGATCAGAAGTTCACCTTGGACTACCTTTATTTGATAATTAGTGGGAAGTTTTTTTATAATAGCAAAAAAGTCAGATGCAAGACCCTGAAGCAAAGGCTTGCTTGCTGTTAGAACTTTTCTGTGTGTCTGTGAGATGCATTTTTCTCTCCAGGTATTGTTTTCCTTCTGTCAGATGGGCTTTCTCAAAAACATTAAAAGTTTTAGGGAGGTTAAAAATGACTGCATCATGGCAGAAAATATAGCTATAGTAGGTCATAGACTCACATCTTCTGACTTTTTCTTAAAAAAAAAAAAAAAAGAGAGAGAGAGAGAGAGTGTCTCTGGCTACAATTAACTCTTGGGGGAAGAAGATTCTAACTGGCCCATCATGTGCCAGGTGCTAACCTTGTGGCAAAAAACAACTCAAAGGGGTGAGATGTTTAAAAACATGGCAGCTCCAGTTTGCACACAGTTACATTCAAGGAGAGAGAACTTTCCAGGGGAAGGTGGGAGGTAGTGTGCTGATCTAGTTAGGCAAGCAGCAGACCCCACTACAAACAGAAAGGGGTGGGTTCAAAGATGCAAAAACCATGTCAGTGAAAGACATGGGGAGATTAGGGAGAAGGAAGTCTCAAAATTCAGAACTGCCGTTTTTAATCTAGGATATCCACCTCAGAGAAATGTCTACTATACGTGTTCAATGGAGTGAACTTGCATAATATGATTTGAGAAATCTTCCCTCTTGATTTTATTTATAGAAGCCCATCTAGTACATGGAATCAGCCAGTCAGAACCAAACAAATATAACACACTTGACACTTGGCATCCAGAAGGCTTTTGGGAGAAAACAGCCCAACGCATAAGCACACAGGAAAAATGGCCAACAAGACACAGAAAACCCCGAATTTCCAAGTCAGAGGGACCCCAGAGTTCACCTAATCCAGTTTTGTCAACCACTAACCCGTGGAAGTACAGCATCGGTATAAACACTTAAAAATCACTAATTACTTCCCCAACTAGAAAGTCTGAAAAGAAATTTCCCATACAATGAGACTCCCTCCTCTAGGCCCCACCACACCTCTCCGTATCATCCATGAATCCCACTGACAGAACTGCAGTCACAGACATGTGCACGTAATAGACAGTAGGTGGCCAGACCCGGGGTAGCACTGCCCATTCTAGGCACCCTTAATAGTTATTAATAAAAATCCACATTCACTTGTCTATTTATATTATGTTCATGAAGACTATCAGCTCAAATAAATTAAAAATCTCTTCTCTACACACAACACTTTATTAATTCAATGATCACATTCTTGAGCAGACCTGTAATCAAACACAGATTTACTAGAGATTTAAGCGGATTATTTTGAAAGTTTGTTTCTGTGACCTGTTGATGGGCACTAAGAACACTGAACGTGCAAGAAGCTGTCTTCTTTCATGCAGGGATGGCTTAGTGGATCAGAGGGTGTGAAAGATGAGAAGGGTTTCCAAGCTCTGCACAGCGCCTTGAGCTGGCACGTGCATTTCCCAAGCGATGCCCTCCCATGCTGATTAGAGCTTGGCACTGATTTGCATCTGGTACTTGTATCTAATGAGTCCTTCCTCTCTGCTCATGCTTAATCACTCTTCTCTTTTATCAAGATGTTCTCTGTCCATCTTCATCATTGTGGAAAACAATTTTGCTCTTGAAATCTAAGTGCTCTCTCCTCTTCTGTTTCATTAGCATTTCTTCTGCAGTTTCGCAGAATTCTTGCACATGATTCAGACATTTTTTAAACTGCCAAAAACTTTTAAACCTTTAGCAGTTATATAAAGGAAGGTCTCCAAATATGCAAAATTCCCTAAGGAATAAATCTTAAAAAAAAACCCAGACAAATAAAATTTAAAAAAAATAAAAATAAAAAAAACCAGACAATTTTTATGAACACCTAAAAATACATACTACCGGCTTAAGGAGTTCTAACCTTGATTTCAATTTAAAAAAAATACGAAGTAAATGCTCAGCAATTTTTATGGTTATTTTGAATAGTCACTACCTACCTTTCATGGGAATTTGTATATTAACAGGTGTTTTGGTAAGCAATCACTGGATACCTGTACTCATTCGTTACAGTGACCACATGAAATGGAAATCATATCTGGCTATACTTCGTATAAATGTACTGGGGCAGACGTGGCAAGCCTGACCATGGGTAGGTTCTCCCTGGAAGGTGAGACATGTAAGAAGTAAGGATATGAGATTGATGGCGTCATACGAGATAGACCGGAAGGTAAGTGGATGAGAGAGAGAGAGTTGGCCACGGGCAGAGGAACACTGCAAGATGCTAGGAAATGTGTTACCGTAGGAGCTACCAAGCCAAACCTCCTCAGGGAGCTTAAAAAGGAGTCAAAATAGGAGGAATACAAGGTGAACCGGAATAAGCAGGCCTTACCCAAAGGCATTCAAGTTCCATTTTTAAAAAATAATCTGTGAATGCCCAAAATAGATCTGTGAGCGGAGTTTAACCTGCAGAATGGAAGTCTGTCACCTCTGCACTGAAGAACCCTTACGTCGATGTTTTAGCTGCGTGGCAGAGTATCAATTCGGGAGCCAGACTATTTGGATCAAATCTTGCTCTGCCACTTACCACACTTACCAGCTCTGGGACGTTGGTCAAGCAACTTCACTTTCTAAGCCTTAGTTTTCTTATCTGTACAATCAGGGTAACACTGTGCCTGCCTCATAGGTAGGCTGATCATATATCCAGATTGGCCTCAGATCATCAGGCATAGAGTATATTTTTATAATGATTAGAATAACTAAAAGCATAATTATTAACAGTTTCCCTTTCACTGTCAAAATTGTCCCAGTTATAGAGCAATTTGTTAAAGAGATAATAATCCATGCAGAGTTCTGACCATAGTGCTTAGAATTCAGAAGTATATCCCACACCAAAAAAAAAAAACCTGACAATATCTCTGGGCAGACTAGATGTGTGTAGAATTCGGAAGTGAGAGAGGTTTTACTTCAGAATTGTCCCATCCCCCATCCTCACCCCAGACCTCACATTGGCTTCTCATATGAGCTCAGATTTCCCAGTGACCTCAAAACTCAGCTGTCCCTGATTCCATTCCTTCAGGAGCTCACCCCTTCAGAGCTCAGCTACCTGATATCACAGACTGACTGTCCAAGCATTGCTTGGTCCCCAGGAAATGTATGTACTACCTTTCTTTCCTAGGTAAGATAAGATGAATGTGGATTAATTGGGGAGTGGAATGAGGGTAGGCCAGTGGAAAGAGACACTTTGGGAAAGCATTAACTATTCCCTCAAATAGCATTTACCAACAGCTTCCTGTGAACATGAAGCCTACCCTGCTTACTTTAATTATATACATGTCAAAATCTGAATTTATTCCAAGCATAAAATCAATGAATTCAGTGCCCTCCAGCCAAATACTATTCTAAAACATAAATCATGGCATTTCTTTCAGCTACCCTCAATTTTATCATGAAAATTAACAGAAGGCTGAGAATTTTAACAAAAATACAAACTACACAGGTGGCGCCTGTGGCTCAGTGAGTAGGGTGCTGGCCCCATATACCGAGGGTAGCAGGTTTGAACCCAGCCCTGGCCAAACTGCAAAAAAAAAAAAAAAAAATAGCCAGATGTTGTGGCGGGAATCTATAGTCCCAGCTACTCAGGAGGCTGACACAAGAGAATCACCTAAGCCCAAGAGCTGGAGGTTGCTGTGGGCTGTGACACCATAGCATTCTAACGAGGGCAACAAAATGAGACTCTGTCTCTAAAAAAATAAAAAATAAAAAAAATACAAACTACAACCCCTTAAGTTTCTTAAATTGTTTCAGTGATCTATTGCTACATAACAAGTCACCCACAGAACATAGTGCAGTAAAACAACCGTGTACCATTGCCTCCCATGGTGCCAGACGGTGACGGGCACAGCTGAGCAGTTCTCGCTTGAGGTCCTCTCATTTGGTTGCAAACAGATCTCAGCTGGGACTTGAGCCCCTGGAAGATTTCTTCACTCTTGTATCCAGTGCCTGGGCTGGGAAATCTAAAGGCTACCTGGCATCTATCCTCCAACAGCCTCTCCACATTGGGCACGCTGGTCTCAAAGTGTTAAGCCCCAACTCCATCTTGCTAAGGGCCTTTAACACGCCCCCTTTATGATAGAAAGCTCAGCTGAAAGAGTTTAGTAATAACTGCAAAATCCTGTGAAAACCCAGCTCCCCCTTGTAAGAACGTCCCTTACCAGGTGTTGGCTCTTGTCAAATTCAGTTTGCGTTAAGGACTCCTCCTCCCCCACCAAAAGCCCCTTATAAAAGTTTTCCACCCCTGTTTCTAGGGGTCGAGAGACTTTGAGGCATGAGCCTGCTCTGGGCCTGGCTGCTCACTAAAGGACCCTGACTTAACTTGGATTCAGCGTGCTGGCATTTCTCTATTCCAGTTACTTCAGGTATAACAAAAGTAGTTGAACTGCCCACATGGTCCCTAGGTTCCAGGAGGGAGTATTCCAAGGGATCCAACTGGAATAAGCTGCAAGGCTTCTTCTGATTTGGAAGTGAGATGGTGTCAGTTTTACCAAATTTGATGGTCGAGAGCAAGTTACAGGCCCACCTAGATTCAATAGGTGGAGGAATAGGGGCAACCTTTCAATGGAGAATGAACTGTTGGCATTCTTATTAGAGACAACCTGCCCTGCCTTCTACCCATCTCTTTCCACAATGTTAAGAATGGAATAGATTCAAAATTCAAAATACAATTACTAGAAGACAAGGTTCTGAATGTTCTCACAACAAAGAAATGATCAATGTTTCAGGTGGTGGACTGTGCTAAATAATGACTGGATCCTTAACCAATGTATACCTGTACCAAAACAACACACTGTACCTCATAAAGATGTGCAACTACTGTTTGTCGATCCAAATCATACAAAAAGAATGGAGCAGAGGACTAAGAAAGTAAGATCTGATTAGAATTTCCTGAATGGATAGTCTTACATTATCAAATAATTATCATACAAATAATATATAATATCTGTTCATGAACAAATAGTAATGAGTAAATAAAAAATGAATGAAGTACTATCACTCAGAGAGAATCGGCACTACCTGGATCATGGTAAAATGAATATTTGCCTGTGTAGGAAGCATGCAGACATAATTTTTCAGGTCTTCCCCCATTGAACACCAACTGGAAGCAGGAAAGCACTGGATGTTTCTCAACTTGGTTGAACAGGCAAGAAGCCAGCCCCCAGATGTCAGGACAAATATAGGGGCATAGCAATCGAACGGGTTAGAAGAGACAAATGATTTGAGCAGATGCCACGTTGAAGTTGTGAGAGGGAACATCTGCTGCCGCATTTGCTAAGGTATTTGGAAACCAGGAAGATGGTATAAATGCACAAACGGAGCAACCTGTATTGGGATTCAGAGCATGAACACTGATGTCAATGTTTTGTAGCTAATTAGATGGAGAGTGTTACATTGTGTCTCTAATTTTACAGAATGAAAGCAGAATGTTCCTCTCTATCAGAGTTTACTGGCAATTTTCAAGCAGAGTATGGCCTCATTCCCATTCCTCCAACAACATAATGAGCAAAAATGAACCACAATGATCAAGCCTGAGTTCCCTACATTACATAGCCAGCCCAAATGTGCAGGCTGCACTAGTTTTAAGTGACATAATAAAGTCACATTTCCTTGTGACGCAAAAATTACAGTGCCTCAGTTCCCTACCGACTTGACCCTGTGAAGTCCAGCTCTTCTACCAGCTTCATCTTCACCAGCTTTTCTGGGACCTTCAAAGAAATGTTTCACATGCCAGGATGCTCTTTTCGTGGCTGATGGCAACCTCAGGCACTGGGGAGGCTTCGGGTGTTGGTCCCTGGACCTGCTCCTATTTTCTGCTGTACCCTTCTGCCACCCAAATGGACTCCCCATCCCCTGTCTTCCTTTCTTTCAATGCAGAAACCAAGCCATAATATTTAAAGGAGGAAGTTTGAAAAGATCTGGCATTAACAGAAAGGAATTAGAGCAAAAACAGGGAAAAGCTGGATAGCAGATATGGTTACACATAGTTCACAGATAGTCCCCTTCCTGGCCTCCTATGTGCCTGATCTTCCTCATTCATCATTAGGCAGGCCTGCCTTTCCCCACTGGAGGTGTCCTCCAATGCCTATTCTATTTAATGTCAAGGAGATCAGCCTCTATGAGACTACAAGAGAGGAGGACTCCCCGCCCCACATCACCTTATTCCAGCCTGAGACTTGGCTCCTGAACCCTTTGCTCGGCCCATATCCTACTTCCTGCCAAAGTCAATTGGCAATGGCAATATCCATCAATCAGACGTTATGTACAGGGAATCCTGTTCAGTCTTGTATAACAGCATTGTGAGATCCAGGTCTGGTGCAATCAAACCCAATTGAGATAGGGACCCAGCAGGCTTAACACTAAATCAAAAAGCCCCTGATCAGAACAAGTTAAGATGGGTCAAAACCAAGATGGCCAGGAAATTGGCCACTGCTTAGCCTTGCAGCTCATGATACCCTAGTTATAACATACTAGCAGGCTGACAGAAACTCTCACTGACACAACAGTTCCAGGAGGGACCTTATAAAGTTAAAAAAGAAAAAAAAAAGAAGGAAAGGGTTCTCAGTTTTAGGAAGTCACTGCCCCTTTTCAAGAAATTACATAATATATTCTCCCCCTGCTTAGCTTATGATTAAGCAATCACTTAAATTTAAAATCTCAAATAAGCTAAAGGCACTGTTCTCCTCAGTAGACATAATGAGCCCCTACTCTGAGGAGTAGGTCTTCCCAATTTCCTGAATAAAACTCACTTTGGCTTTACCCTTACTTCTCACTGAAAGCCAAGGACTCACTTGGACTTCAAGTGATTGTCAGCATTGGGAATCATTTTCCTTTAACACGAAATTCTTATGAAGAGTGGTGAATCATGGGAACTATTTCGGTGAGCAGCAGCAAATGGCTGCAGAGGAGGAAGCTGGCATCAGCATTTTGCTTTTTGCGTGACTGTGGAGGAAAGCAAGGCGCCATAGATCTTCGGGGCTATGGCATACTTTGAGCAGGCACATCATCTTTGTGGCAAGAACCAAGTGAGGGCACATGCCTAGGGCATAAAACCTTTTTCATTTTATTTTTAAAGGTCAGTTTATCAAAATAACTAAAACATTTTAAGAGAAAAAAATGAAAATGAAATTCTTACCAAGAAAAGTAATGCTTCCTGCCACAACCACCCCTCACAACCAACCAAATCTACAGAAGAACTCATTAAAACATCCACTTCATTACTGTTGCCCAACAGACCTTCAGGAAGCCCCAACTTCAGGAACCCAAGCCTGGGCCTTGGGGTAAATTCCTAGTGTTCACGTCTTCCACAAGGGCAGAGCAAGGGTTCTTGCTCACTGACTAAAGACTCGTTGTGGTGGTTTTCTCCAATAGTCAACAGACTGCTTGAAAAGTAAATTTATTTTTTTTCATTTCTTTTTTTTTTTTTGAGACAGAATCTCACTATGTCACCCTTATAGAGTGCTGTGGCGTCACAGCTCACAGCAACCTCAAACCCTTGGGCTTAAGCAATTCTTTTGCTTCAGCCTCCCAAGTAGCTGGGACTATAGGCGCCCACCACAAAGCCCAGTTATTTTTTTGTTGCAGTTGTCATTACTGCTTAGCAGGCCCAGGCAGGGTTTGCCCGCTACATGGCCTGGCCCTAACCGGAACATAGGCTCCAAGCCTGAAAGGTAAATTTAAACCCTCATCCCTTACAGAAGGAAAATTTCATCCTGGAAGCTTAAAATTGTGAGGCTGTTTTGTCTAGCTCATTCCCACCCCTTGGAGAGAGACAAATAGCATTTCTCATCTACAATTTTAAAATATAAGCAATGTATTCCAACCTGACATTCCATAAACTCTCAGGGACTGGTTCCAGAGAAAAGGACAGTTCCTATAAACGCAATTGGGAAGTATTTTTGTTTGTTTGTTGTGTTCAACTCCAGTATTTTTTAAATTATAAGTTTTGTAATCAAAAGGGAAAATATGGACCAAGAGAAACCTCAACCTGCAAAGCCTGTGGGAACACTGTGAAATGTGTTGCAAAGATTCTGAAGCATAGGGTATTAGCTATTTTATTTACATTTACATTTCAACAACTTTGCTATAAAATTGTTGTTATTCATCTATTTTAAAATCCCAGATTCACATCTATTCTCACATTAAATTCAGTTTCTTTCTCCTCCTGACATCAAACATCTCACAGGTGCCAAATTTTAGTAATGCCAAAAACTAAGACACGATACAAGAGACAGATGAGGGTCATAATGCACAGGTAATGCACAGGCATCGGCCAAAAGAGCTAGAGAAACTACCAAAAAACTGTACAGTAAACAGACCACAAGAAAATTGGGTTACTACTAACTGCCCCTCAACTATTAACAGCAAGCTCCTTACGTTAAATAAACTTCTCTCCACAGAGACATGTTAGACATTTTAATGACAGTTCTATCAGGAAATACCTTTTTAAAATGTTAAGCAATTTTAAAAATGGATGCATAATACATGTGCATAGCTTTAGGGTACATCTGATGATTTAATACATTCATATAATTTGTAAAGATCAAATCAGTGTACTTGAGATATCTGTTTTCTTAAAAATCCGTCCTTATGGTAGATACATTTGAATTACTCTCTTCTAGCTACTTCAAAGTGTACAGTAGATGACTGTAAACTTAGTCACCCTACTGATCTATCAAACACTAGATCTTATTTCTTCTAGCAAATGTATATTTGCACCTCTTTGTCGGCTTCTCCTCATTCCCCCGCCCCCTCCCTTTCGGGGCCTCTGGTAACCACCGACTTGTTCTCTGTCTTCACGAATCTACTCCCTCACTTCCTTCCTCCCTCTCCCTTTCTTTAATCCTTGTTCTCATTTCCTCTCCTTTCTTATGTGTAGACAGTTCTAGTAACCAACTGGAAAGATAGTAACTGTACAGCTAGGAAGGCAGGGAGGATCCCTGCGGCACCATAAATTCCTGCGCCTCAAACTTAAAGAAAAAGCAGGGCTGCTGCGTCTGAAGGTACCACATGAGCTTGGATGCTGGGCATTTTAGGAGTAACCAGACCACAAGATGGTCGCCCTCCAATGCTTTGGCAATATGTAAGACATTTTTTAACCCGGGGCTGAAGATTGAGAGCTGTGACAATGACCAACCGCAAATTTTCCACCAACCCTGATGGAAACTTTAAGAGAATTCATAAAAATTAATAATATAGTATTTCTTAAATACCAGATTCATAATCTGAGAAGCATATGGGGCTATTTTTGCATTTCCTCTGTGCTCTCTAAGTTTGAACCTAAAACTTCCCAATCAAACTTATCAAACAATCCTAAGGGAGACCCAGGACCAGGCTTTGGGTATTGCAAGCCTTATATTGTACAAAGTGCCTGATAGCCTGCTTTTCCTCAATTGTTACAAATTAAGAACAGTTACAGATAAAGAAGGTACATTAGCTGTTTAATAGACTATTTCGAACAGTTCATAGCAAAATTGAGTAGAACAGCATCTAGAGTTCCCACATGCTATTTATCCACACATGCCCACCACCTCCCCCACTACCAACATTGTGAACCACAGTGGTACATTTGTTACAACCGATAAACCTACATTGACACTCAAACCAGAACGCTTCTAGTCTGGCATTTTAAGTACATTAACTGTAGATTTTTGTAGGTATTCTTCATTTTGAGGAAGTTTCTCTCTATTACTAGTTTGCTGAGCTTTTATCATGAACAGGTGGGTGATTTTGCCTGATGTTTTTTCTGTTATCTATCGATACGATTACGTTTTTTTTTTTCCTTTAGCCTATTGATGTGATGAGTTACATTAATTATTGAATGTTGAATCAGCCTTCCTACCTGGGATAAAGCCCTCATAATCATGGTATAATTCTTTTTATACATTGGTAGATTCAATTTGCTAACATTTTTTGAAGATTTTTACATCAACATTTCTGAGACATATTTTGTTCTGTACTTCTGATTTTGATATTAGAGTAATTCTGGCCTTATAAGTTAGGAAATATTCCCTCTGCTTTCACCTTCTGAAAAGGTTGTAAACTATTAGTATAATTTCTTTATTAAATATTTGGCAGTATTCCCCAGGAAATCCCGCCAGTCCTGGTGTTTTTTTTTTGTTTTGGAGAATTTTTAAATATTGATTCAATCATTTTTATAAATATAGTCCTGTTCTGGTTGTCTATTTCTTCCTGTATGAGTTTTAGCAGATTGTGTCTTTCAAGGTATTTGTCCATTTCATTTGAGTTATTGTAGCTGTAGGCATACAGCTGTTCTTATCACATGTATTCCCTTATTATTCTTTGGATATCCCTGGGATTTATAGTGATATCCTCCCTCTCATTTCTGATATGAGTAATGTCTTTTTTTCTTAATTAGCCTGGCTTGAGGCTTATCAATTTTATTGATCTTTTTCAAAGAACCAGCTTCTGGTTTCTTTGACTTTCTCTACTCATTTCCTATTTTAATTTTACTGATTCCTGCTCTAATTTTCATTTCTTTTCTTTGCTTACTTTGGATTTAATTTGTTCTTTTTTTTTTCTAATTTCCTGAAGTGGAAGCTTAGATTATTTCTTCTAGATCTTCTTTTCCAACATATGCATTCAATGCTTTAAAAGTTCTTGCTAAGCACTGCTTTCTCTACACTTCACAAATTTTGGTAAGTTGTATTTTCACTTACATTTAATTCAAAGTATTTTTAATTTCTCTTGAGATTTTTTTCTTTGATCTATGTGTTATTAGAAACACATTGTTTAATGTCTAAGTATTTTGAGATTTTTCCAGGAATTTTTTTCTTATTGATCTCTACTTTTATTCTATCTGGGCAACTGTTCTACGATTTCTAATCTTTTAAGCTTGATAAGGTGTTTTATGTGACAGAATGAGGTCTTAGTGAAGGTTTCAGTGAGCTTTAGAAGGATGTGTATTCTGCTGTTTGCGGGTAAAATAATCCATGGATGTTGATTGTATCCAGTTGATTCATGATACTATTGAGTTCAAATATGTTTTTATTGATTTTCTGTGTGATAGATCTGTCCATTTCTGAGGGAATCATGTTAAATTCTTCAGGTATAATAGTAAGTTCTTCTATTTCCCCTTGCAATTCTATCAGTTTTTGCTTCACATATATTGGTACTCTATCATTAGGTACTTACACATTAAGGATGATTATGTCTTCTTGGAGAATTGACTCCTTGATCATTACATAATGTTCTTCTTTTCCCTTATAATATTCTTTTCCCTAAAGTCTGCTCCGACTGAAATTAATATGACTATTCTCACTTTCTTTTGATTAGTGTTAGTATATTAGTATGATATATCTTTATTCATCCCTTTGCTTTTAATTTATATTGGCCTTTGTAGTTAAACTGGGTATCTTGTAGATGACATAGAGTTGGGTCTTTTTTTTTTTTTAATCCACTGTGACAATCTTTGTCTTTTAGTGTATTTAGACCACTGACATTGATATACTTGAGGTAATATCTGCCCTTGTTCTCTGTTATTTTTGTCTTTCTCCCACTCTTTTTCTTCCTTTTGTATTTTTAATTAATTATTTTATATAATTCCATTTTCTCACCTTTCTTAGCATATCAGTTATGTGCTTTTTTTTTTTTTTTAGCTTTTTAAATGTTTACCCTGGAGGCTGCAGTCCACTTTCACACAACTCTATTCCACCATACAGATAGTGCAAGTAACTTACAGTAATCAACTATTCCTAATTCCTCCTCTCGTTCTTTGTAGCATTGTTGTTGCTCATTTCACTTTCAATGATGATAGCAACAATGCATTCAATGAACAAACTCTTATCTGTTAGATCAATTAAGAGTAAGAAAAATAAAAGTTTTTATTTGACCTTCATTTGTTCCTTCTCTTATCCTCTTTCTTTCTTTAGGTAGACCCAAGTTTTTGACCTATATAATGTTTCTTCTCTCTAAAAAACATCTTTTAACATTTCATGCAATGCAGCTCTATGGCAACAAATTCCTTCCATTTTTGTTTGTCTGAGAAAGTCTTTATTTCTCCTTCACTTTTGAAGGATAATTTCACGGGATACAGAACTCTAGGCTAGTGGGTATTTTTCTCTCAACACTTAAAATATTTCACTATACTCTATTTTTTTTCCTCATCTTTACTTAGGTGTTATTGAAAATTAAAAATTATATATATTTAGGGTGCATAATATGATGTTTTGGTTTATGTATACATTGTTTAATCAAGCTAATTTGCATATCCATCACCTCACATACTTATTATTTTTTGTTGTGAGAACATTTAAGATTAACTCTCTAGCAGTTTTCAAGTAAATAAGTTATTTTTAGGAATAGTCAATATGATTAGGTCTCCAGTGTTGATTCATTTTAGAACTAAAGGTTTGTACTCTTTTACAAATATATTCCCATTTCCCGTATGTTTTTAGATTCCAAATATAAATGAGATCATGCAGGGTTTGTCTTTCTGTATCTGGCTTATTTTGCTTTATTCATTCACATTATTGAAAATGTCAAGACTTCTTTTCTTAAGGCTAAAAATTCATATATACATATACATGTAGTATATACAATCACCACATTTTCTTTTCTTTTTTCTTTTTTTGGTAGAGACAGAATCTCATTTTATCACCCTCAGTAGAGTGCTGTGGTGTCACACAGCTCACAGCAACCTCCAACTCCTGGGCTTAGGCAATTCTCTTGCCTCAGCCTCCCAAGTAGCTGGGACTACAGGTGCCCACCACAACACCTAGCTATTCTTGTTGTTGCAGTTTGGCCAGGGCCGGGTTTAAACCTGCCACCCTCCATCTATGGAGCTGGCACCCTGCCCATTGAGCCACAGGCACCGTCCAACACCACATTTTCTTTATTGAGTCATCTGTCAACAGATACTTAGGTTGTTTCCATATCTTGGCCATGGTAAATAATGCTGCAGTGAACATAACAGTGCAGACATCTCTTTGAGATAGTGATTTTATTTTCTTTTTTAGATATATATGCCCAGAAGTAGAATTGTTGGATGAGATGGTAGTTCTATTTTTAATGTTTGGGGCATTTCCATATACACAGTGGCTATACTAGTTTACATTCCCAAAAAGAGTATGCACATTCAGGTGTTCCCTTTTCCATACATGTTTGCCAACTCTCATTATCTTTTGTCTTTTTAATAATGGCCATTCTAACAGGTATGAGGTAATATCTCATTATGGCTTTAATTTGCATTTCCCTGATGATTAGTGATGTTGAGCATTGTTTCATACATATCTACTGGCCATTTGTATGTAGTCTTTGAGAAATATTTATTCAAGTCCTTTGCTCATTTTTAAATCAGGTTGTTTCCTTGCTATTGAGTTGTTTGAGATAAACAGTCTTAAGTTCCTGATATGCTATTCATAAAATTCCTCCACTGATCTTTTCAATCTAAGGCTTTGATTTTGACAATAACTCATTTCATCATTCACTTATTAATTTACTCAACTAATCATGCAATCATTCATTCTTTGATTTAATCATATTCATTCACTTGCATACATATATTCAATTATTCATTTATTCCTTCAATAATTTAACCTAGCCTTTCATGAATCATTCACAAAATCACTCATTCAATCACATACATTCATTCCACTGAAAACATCACTTCAACAATTCATATCATCAGTCACATCATCTGTAACTAATACTTCCTCAATCCATGGTTTTAGTTTCGATATTCATTAAATCATTCATTTACTATGTCATTCATTCTTTCATTTAATCACACTCATTCATTCTGTTGTAATTATTCTTTCATCTGCCTAGTAGCTATTTATTCCATCTTTACTAGATTTCAAACACTGCACTAGAGATGAAGAAGCTAAATCCCTAGAGCTCTTGTGCACGGTTAGTGGGAATATAAATTAGTGTAACTGCTGTGGAAAACAGTATGGAGGTTCCTCAAGAAACTGAAAATAAAACTGCCACATGACCCAGCAGTCCCACTGCTGCATGTATACCCAAAGGAGGGGAATTCAGTGTGTCAAAAAGATATCTTCATTCCTATGTTTATCGCAACACTATTCACAATACCCCAGATATGGAAGCAGCATGAATGTCTATTAATGAACGAAAATGAATAAAGAAATTGTGGTACATATCTACAATGGATATTCTATAGCCACAAAAGCGAGTGAAGACCTGCCATTTGAAACAACATGGATGGTGTTGGAGAACGTTATCTGAAGAGAAACACAAATCTTGCACTCATGTATGGGAGCTAAGTATTAAAAACGACTGATTTCATGGAGACAGAAAGTAGGATGATGGTTTCCAGAAGCTGGCAAGGGCAGCGTGGGCAGGGTGGGGGGGATAAAGTGAGAGTGGCTAATAGGTACAAAAATATGGTTAGATAATTAGAATGAACAATATTCAATAGCACAACAAAGCGACTATAATCAACAATAAGTTAGGGTATGCTTTTAAATAACTAAAAGAATGGAACTGGACTGTTCCTAACATGAAGAAATGGTAAATGCCTCAGGTAATGGCTACCCCAATTACCCTGAGTTGATTAATTCACATTGTATGCCTATATGAAAATATCACATGTACCCCATACAGATGTACAAATATTATGCACTCATAATAATTTAAAAATGTTTTTAATTAAGAAAAAAAAAACAGACCTGAATCTCTGAACTCTAGGATCTTACAGTCTGGTGGGAAGGCAGCTGTAGTCTACAGCATGGTGCTTTGTTCTTATAGCATAAAGAGTTTATGTTCCCTGGGAAGAATATTGCTCGATGGGAAAGAAAACCTTCAAACCTGATACGTAATATTGGCTTCTCTTTGGAAAAAAGACTTAGAGCTTAGAGCCAGACTAGGTAGTCCAACTGTCTAGGTTCAAGTCTAAACCCTGTCACCAACTAGGTGTATGACCTAAAGCAAAGGTCAGCCTCTCTAAGCCTTAATTTCCTCAAGTATAATATAGGAAGAATAACATGAGAGGTTTTCAGAAAGTACCAGCCATTATGAATGCTACTTGTCATACTACATGGCTGGATACTTTCCAGACAGCCCTCATTAACCTACCCATTAATTCATTCAAAAACATGTTTTGAGTGCTTGTGTGTGCCCACACTTTTAGGGGCACCAGTAGTTTAGTGATGACTAAAAGCAGCTCTCCTCATATAGAAAACTGGGTCCACCAGAACTTGACTGGCTGCCATTAGTCATTGTCATTAATCCTGAAGGAAGAGAAGAAGTTGCCCATTTGCAAAATGGTACCCATTTCTTCCCTTGTAACAAGGTAGAACTAAGGTTCTGCAAGGCCAGGTGGGGTATAGGCACACACCTTCACAGAGCCATGCTTCACAGTCATAATAGCCTTACATAGCATTTTCATCCTTACCACAACCCAGCCACCCACGTGTGGAGTTCATAGCTCTTGGAGGATGTCTAAATGGATTCGACCTCTACCTGACTATCAGCACAGCCTCAAATGAAAGTTAGTTTTAACATTCGAAGTTCTCCCCCAAATGGATTTCTTGTAAGGTTTTGATGATGCTGGCCTCAAGTCCAGAGCTTTAATGTAGTCTTCTGTCTCCATGGAACTGAAGCTTCCCCTCAATTTCCTTCCCCTCCACAAAGGAGCTGTGTAGAGTTATCACAAAGACAAATGTGATATTCCATGACGCAATGGAATAGGGAAAATGCCTTGACTTCCGCACAAAGAAAAACAGGAAAGATTTCGCTGGAAGGATTCTGTAAACAGCATAGTGACCACTAGTGATCCATGATGCTATTCTACTTCTCTCTGGCCCAGTCTGGTAGAATTACAAACACTAAAGCCCAGTTTGCAGAGAGAGGAGGGAATTTGTTTCCTTCATGCCCTGCTTTATGAGAACATCCATGAACAGTGATGACTATATTCTGAAAAGATAGGAGTTCACACTCGTGGATGGTATCAATCTGAGAAGTTTTCAATAAGGTAGCCATTGGTAACACTGGTATTTTCTTTTCTCCCAATCCGGTGGTGGGAGAGATTTTTCATTTATTCGTTCAAACATTCATTGAAAATTTTATTAGTCATTGAAGATAGAAAGCAGGAGCAGGTGGTTCCACCCCTGCCTTCGGGAACTAAAGCCCCTTGAAGAAACAAACTGGTAAATAATAAACCCGTCCTGGGTAGCCCCTATGGCTCAAAGGAGTAGGGCATCAGCCCTACATACAGGAGGTGGTGGGTTCAAACCCTGCCCCGGCCAAAAACTGCAAATAATAATAATAATAAACCTGTCCAAGAGATGTCACATAGATAAAAGGTATGAATATACAAGAGATACATGCTGGCTTCCCCTAATTTGGAAACACATTTAGAGATTACCTAATGGTTCACTGTCCATCGAGAACCTACCATGCACCAAGCCTGTACCAAGGGCTTTATATACTCTTGTTTCATTCTTTCAATATGTTTTTTTTCTTTGTTTGTTTGTTTGTTTGTTGCGGAGACAGAGTTTCACTTTATCACCCACGGTAGAGTACCATGGTGTCACAAGGCTCACAACAACCTCCAACTCCTGGGCTTAGGCGATTCCCTTGCCTCAGCCTCCCAAGTAGCTGGGACTACAGGCACCCACCACAATACCCAGCTATTTTTTTTGTTGCAGTTTGGCTGGGGTCGGGTTTGAACCTGCCACCCTTGGCATATGGGGCCAGTGCCCTGCCACTGACACACAGGTACCACCCACAATATGTTTTTCAATAGTCTTCTGACTATTAAACTATGATTATGTTTATTTTCCATAGGGAGAAACTGTGACTTCAGCAAGGATTAAGTAACTTGTCCAAAGTGAAACCTAAAGTGAACCATTTAGAAATGGGTGGAGCCAGAATTTGCACTGAGGAACACCAGTTAGGAAGCTTTTACAGTCATCCAGGGAAAAGAAGAATGACAGTCCCCACACTTTCCCCACTGAATCTATCTGCTTATTCAGGTGGTGTACAGCACCTATATCATCCAGATACTTATTTTACCACTGAAAGAATAGGAATCCTTAGCTCTCCAGGCTGACTGATCTTGACTCTAGAGCTGAAAATGTTTTAAAACCTCAATCTCAGCAGCCACCTAGAAAAAAAAAATATGCCTGCTCCACAATTTGGTTTCCCATCAACTAATCATTCAATAAAGATCCAGCCACACCCACCTATTAGAGAAACTGCTAATGAAAGTGTCTGGGAAGCTTGGGACAGAGGTTTCACATTCCACGTGGAACTTCAGAGTGACTTCAGTGGCTAGCTCATTTCTTTTTAGTGCTGAATAACATTATATGTATGGATGTACTACAATTTGTCTACCTATTCATCTACTAAAAGACATCTTCACTATTCCTGAGGTTTTTTGTTGTTGTTGGGTCTTGGGGGTTTTTTTCAAGACAGAGTCTCACTATATTGCCCTGGGTAGAGTGCTATGGAGTCACAGCTCACAGCAACCTCAAACTCTTGGGTTTAAGCGATTCTCTTGCCTCAGCCTCCCACGTAGCTGGGACTACAGATGCTTGCAACAATGCCCAGCTATTTTTTTGTGTAGTCATCATTGTTGTTTAGCAGGCCTGGGCCGGGTTTGAACCCGCCAGCCCTGGTATATGTGGCCAGCGCCCTAACCACGAAGCTACAAGCGCCAAGCCTGTTTCTGAGTTTTGACAGCTGTGAACAAAGCTGCTATAAATATCCATGTGCAGGTTTTTGTGTGGACGTAGTTTTCAACTTGTCTGAGCAAATACCAAGAAGAGTGATTACTGGATCTTGAGTCAAGATTGTTTATTTTTAAGAAACTGCCAAATTTCCACCTGCAGTGACTGAGGGTTCCTGTTGCTTCACCTCCTCACCTGCATTTGGTGGTGTCAGTAGTTTCAGATCTTCATCATTTTTTCTTTTTCTTGACGAATTTTTACGTTTCTAACAGGTATGTGTTGTTATCTCGTTGCCGTTTTAATTTTCACTTCCCTGATGACATGTGATGTTAAGCATCACTTTATATGTCTATTTTCCATCCGTGTGTCTTCTCTGGTGAAGTATCTGTTCAGATCTTCAGCCCATTTTTTAATGGGACCATTTTCTTATTGTTCAGTTGTAAATGATGGTTAAATGATGTTAATAGTATCTATCTATCTTTTGGCTAAATGATGTTAATAGTATCTATTTAAACATTCCTGCTTCCGTGGACTCATTTGACCAGAATAATCTGATATATTAAAGTGAAACACAAATTGAAGGAGACAACACAGGCGTGGGGGTGAGTGGAGAAAGGAGATTTCAGTTTATTAAGCTTGTGATACCAGTTCCCCCTTGGATTGTATCCATACAAACTGTGCACCTATTTGCAAAGCTGGAATTGGAGATGGAGTCTGGCATCTGTTACCAAAATTAAGAGTCAAGAGATTCTGAACTTAAAATAGGACTCTGCAGGTTACGATTATCCACCCTAAGCAGGAACGAAGGCAGCACTTTCTTTCCCAGCTTCACACTTCAGCTTCTCAGCTGCCTTGCTAGGATTCACCAAAGAGCATAGTAAAGGACAGTGGATTTTTATATTATTATTATTCAATAATACCAAGGTAAACTGATCAGGACAGACAGTATTCCAAAATGTCTAAGTTTGTGCTGATTTATTGTTATTTGTAAGGCATGTGAAGAGTATAGATGTGGGAAAAGGTCCTAGAGTCTGTCCAGTAAACATTAGCAATTTATAAAGGGGTCCTGGTCTTCATCCTATAAAAGTTGCGAGAGCTGTTGTTTTGCTGAGCTGTTTTGTCTTTCTCTGATTTCTCACGGAGGTTTTGTGTTACAGTAGAGGGGCTGATATAGACTGAGTTCCGGTTGCAGAGAGATGTGCTCCACTTTAGAATGGAGCCTGCAGCTCTGGCCCCCTTTAAGAGATAGCCCACCCAAGTGAGCAATCTATCAGAACGGGCAGCTTACGGGGAAACATGTCAAAGGCTCATTTCCTGTGGACATTTGTTTAGCAAAAGAAAAGCCAAACAATTTCCATTATTTATGATATCTCATATCCTTTTGTTGACAACAACTAGGTACTCTCAAAAAATTAAAGTGTGTCCAAAAGCAGGGTAGCACTTAACCTGAAAGCTCTTCATAAATCCCAAGGTCTAATTCACCAGAGACCAAATTCAATGTTTGACTTATCCATGTTTGAGGGTTATTTTTAACTCAAAAGACAAAAAAAGATGGAACCATTTCAAACAACTCCATGGCAATTTCTTATAAAGTCAAACACACACCTACTAGATAATTCAGCAATTGTATATCTCAATATTTACCCAAGAAGAAAGAAATCAAATGTTCCCACAAAATTTCATGCATAAATGTTTATAGAAATTTGATCAAAATAACCCAAACTAGAAACAATTGACATTGTTGGAATAGAAGTTACATAGGAATATACATTCATTAACATTGTCTATGAACAGAATGGATAAATTGTGCTACATCCATATAAAAAAGGAACAAACTACGGATATAGGCAGCAGTATGAATGAATCTCAAAAACATGCTGGGTGAAAAAAAAATCCAGGTCTCAAACACAGAGGGTGCCAAAAAAAAAAAAAAACTGTATACACATTTTGAGAAAGGAAAAAAACTGTATTAAAATCATGGTACTCAATATATTCTGCTAACCAAAGATGCATACAAGCCACCTTGAGCACCTCTTGTGATCGCAGAAATCAAATGTGACTCCAGTACAACAAATTGAATACAGTTTTTTCCTTTCTTAAAATATGTACATTTTCTGCCACCCTCTGAATACGAAATATGTGATTTCATGTATGTAAGGTACAAAAACAGGTAAAACTAATCCGTGGTGATAACAATTAAAACAGGGGTTGCTTTCTTGGAGAAAGGGAGATTGGAAGGGAGGATGAGGCAATTTCCTGGGGTAATGGAAATATTCTGTATCTTGATTGGAATAGAAGTTACACAGGGATATACATTCGTGAATACTCAGCAAACTATATATTTCATATGTGCAAATCCTACTGCATGTAAATTGTACTTCGATTTTTTAAAAATAGAATATTAGGGGGAAAAGAAAGAGAAGAAGAATCCCCACTGAGGCGAAAAGAAGGGCAGTAGTCCGTGGTTTCTGTGGTAATTTACGCCCCATATTTGGTCTCTGTGTTTGCATTTTTATTATACGGGATTATTGAAAGTCATCATCAGCCAGATGACAGCAAAAAGAAAAGAGGAGACAGACCTTCCAGAAATAATGTTCCCACGATTTTTTTTAAAGCGCAGTTTTCAGCCATTATGTTGAGAGAAAACAAGCAGCTGGGTCTCTTAACAAAGAGGTTTAATAGAATACTGGGGAAAAGAGGGAAGAAATTGAGGCGGACAATGCCTGTTTCAGTGCCAGCCACACAAAACCCGGCCTCGCGAGGTGAAGCCCATGTGTCCTCTCTGTCGGTAACGTCGTTAGAGGCCTAGCACTCGATAATGAAGGGTCCCCTAATTACTGAAGCATATTGTTCAAAACATTCTGAAACCGAAAATCACAGCAGCAAATAAATGCACTGATAGCCCTCGCCCTCATCTGTGAAAATAGATGTAAGTGCAAAAAGAAAGAAGATTCCTGGCTCTGTGGGTCTCTGTGTGCACTGCCTATACGCGCTGGCTCTTGCTTCTTGCTCCCCAGCCGTTTGAAATTCATCTGTTTTAGAGACGCTGGTTCCAAAGTTTCCTTCTGACCTCCGTCCCAGTTTGCTCACCTTTTACCGCCTTTCCCGTCTTCCACAAAATTAGCAAAATACAACTAGTAGATGATTTGTAAGGACATCACGGAACACGCTGAAAAGCAAAATTAAGGGAGGCTTGGGTTTTGTTCAGCAGCTTTCTGTGCTCGCCTGAGACCACACGTGTGTATGCAGTTTAATTGTAAAATTCAGATGTTGGATGGTGGAGGAGGAAGCCGGTAACAAAGGAACACAAAGATGCCTTCTAAATTCTACTTAGTCTAAATTAACTGTGTGGGCAACAATACAGGTGCTGCTTTCTCCTTAAACGTATATATTAGCAGAGACGCAGGCTAAATGAATTCTGTTCAGTGGGAAATGAATTATGTAAATGTAATTTATAGCATTAATGTGGGCTTGTAAATTTAATCCACTCAAACGTAGAAAGGGTTCCGTGCAATGAATATTTCTGAGGTTGTTTAGTATGTTAAAATAAATATTGAGCAGCTGACGGAAAAACATGTTCTCTGCATCCCAAAAGCTGTTTGGAAACAATAATTTAAGTGCCTGCTGCATATTTACAATCATGAGTTTTTAACTCTTAGGTAAATTTTCGCTCCTAAAATATATTCAATGTGCTGTCCATTTAAATCGCAGGCCAGTTCTGATGGCAGCAGATCAAACATGAACACGCCAAGAACATTTTAGGTTAGTAAGTGCCACAGTATGAGAGGAGGGTGGAGGAGAGTGCTTCTTTTATAAGACAGGCCTATTTAATGCCACCTGGAAGGCTGCAGAAAACACATATTATATGGGCATAATACCTCAGAGAGAGTGCAGGTTCAGTTCCAGACTACCTTGATAAAGCAAATACTGCAATAATGTGTGCCACACAATTTGGGGGGGTTTCCCAGAGCATACGCATAGTCTATTAAGTGAACAATAGCATGTGTCAAAAAAAAAACGCATGTACCTTAATATAAAAACATTTTATTGCTAAAAATGCAGCCTTCAGTGAGTTGCGATCTTTCTGCTGGTGCAGGACCTGGGCTCAGTGTTGGTGGCTGCTGACTGCTCAGTTGGGATGGCTGCAGCCACGTCTTATAACAAGACTACAATGAAGTCTGGCACATCAATTGACTCTTCCTTTCACAAAAGCTTTTCTCTATAGCAAGCAATGGTGTCTGACAGTATTTTACCCACAGTAGAACTTCATTCAAAATTGGAGTCAATCCTTTCCAACCCTGACACTGCTTCATCCACTCAGTTGATGTCATATTTTAAATCCTTCCTTGTCATTTCAGCAGTGTTCCCAGCGTCTTCACCAGGAGGAGATGGCATCTCAAGAAACCATAGAAGCAATCCCTCATCTTTTCAAGCTTTATCAGGAGATTGCGATAATCCCGCCACCCATTCAGGGTCTGTTTCGACTTCTCTTGCTATGTCCACCACCCCCTGAAGTTCCTCCCTCCACTGAAATCTTGAACCCCTTAAAGTAATCTGTCAGAGTTGAAAGCAACTTCTTTCAAGCTCCTATTATTGCTGATACTTGAACATCCTCACGTGAATCACGAATGTTCTTAATAACATCTGGAATGGTGAATCCTTTCCAGAAGGTTTTCAATTTATTTTGCCCAGATCTATCAGAGGAATCACTAATCACAACGCAGCTATAGCCTTATGGAATGTATTTCTTAAATAATAAGACTTAAAAGTGAAAATCACTCCTTGATCTGTGGGTTGCAGATGGATGTGGTATGGTATTAGCAGGCACGAAACAATATTCATCTAAAGATATACAATTACTATGTACCCATGATGATTAATATTTTAAAAATTAAAACAAAATCAAAAAACAACACTCATCTCTTTGGCCTTCTCTGTCGGAGCTCTTGGGTGACCAGGTGCATTGTCAATTAATAGTTTGAAAAGGATCCTTTTTTCCTAGTAATGGGTCTCAACAATGTGTTTAAAATATTCAATAAACCATGCTGTAAATAGATGTACCGTCATCCATTTTTGTTGTTCCATTTATAGAGCACAGACAGAGCAGGATTTAACACAATTCTTCAAGGCCTTACAAGTTTTAGAATTAGTATTGGCTTCAACGCAGTCACCAGCTACATTAGCCCCTACAAGAGTCAGGCTGTCCTTTGAATCTCTGAAGCCAGGCATTGACTTCCCCTCTCTAGCTGTGGAAGTCCTAGATGGCATCTGTTTCCTGTGGAAGGTTATTTTGTCTACTTCGATAATCTTGATTCGTGTAGCCACCTTCAACAATGATCTCAGCTCTAACTTCTGGAAGATTTGCTGCACATTCTCCATCAGCACTTGCTGCTTCACCTTGCACTTTTATCTTATGGAAACAACTTCTTTGCTTAAACCTCATAAACCAACCTCTGCTAGCTTCCAAATTTTCTTCTGAAGCTTCCTCACCTCTCTCAGCCTTCCCAGAACTGAAGTGAGTTAGGACCTAGCTCTGCATTAGACTTTGGCTTAAGGGAACATTGTGGCTGGTTTAATCTTCTCTCCAGACCACTAAGGCTGTTTCAATTTCTTATCATTTGTGTGTTCACTGGAGTAGCACTTTCAATTCACGTGAAGAACTTTTCCTTTGCATTCACAGCCTGGCTACCTAGCACAACAGTCTTAGTTTTTGGCCTATCTTAGCTTTCCACATTTCTTTCTCACTAAGCTGAATCACTTCTAGCTTGCTTTTGACTTAAAGTGAGAGACATGCGACTGTTCATTTTCCTTGAACACTTAGATGTCCTTGTGGGATTGTTACTTGGCCTAATTTCAATATGATTGTGTTTCGGGGAATAGGGAGGCCTCGGGCAAGAAAGAGAGATAGGGAACAGCCAGTATGTAGAGCAGTCAGAACACACACAACACTTATTAAGTTCACTGTCTCATATGGGTGTGGTTTGGGCACCCCGAAACAATTAAAATAATCACATCAAAGATCACTGATCACAGGTCACCACAACAGATATAACAATGATGGAAAAGTTTGAAATGCTGTAAGAATTATCAAAATGCAATACAGAGACCCAGAGTAAGCACAGGCCGCTGGAAATGGTGCTGATGGACATGCTGGGGGCAGCTTTGCCTCCAACCTTTTGTGAAAAATGGAACACCTGCAAAGCACAGTAAAGTGAAGTGCAGCAGGACGCGGCAGGCCTGAATGGAGAGAGCTTTGTGTGACCCCAGAGCCCTCACCACTCACCTTCACTTTGCGGAAGCATTTATAATGATGACTCAAATAGCAAAGGGAAAAGGAGTGAGCAATTTTGAAGTGTTTTATTTCAGAGGTAAACAAAACTTTAAGCAAGGTATTATTTAAAGACATAACCAAAAAGCATGGGGACAAAAATTACTCATCTGCTTCTTGGGGAGGAGGAGGGAAGCTAAAGGTTGTATTTGAAAGATCATTAGCTGGGGTACTCGGGGGAGGTCTATTAACATCCAGACTCAATGCTTGTTCTGCCTGCCTTCCCAGAGAGTGCTTTGTGTGGCTGTGGGGTGGGATTATAGGTACAGAAGCAGTTTAGAACTGTAGCATTTTGGCTAGGAAACGTTGTTGCTCTTTATTTGGGAAGTGATTATCTTTTCTCAAATCTGGTAGTAGCAAGTCAGAAAGTTCCTTGAGGAAGACAATGGAGCCCCTGTGAATGAATGGTTTCTACCTGAACTTCCTTCTTCCTTAATTTCCCGTAGCTGTTTGCCCTCCCTGGAGCACTGATTGTAGATTCCTCAATAGTCAAAATAAGCAGCAACACTGTCTTACTCTTTTAACTCATCCCCACCCCCAGAGTCCTGAACTAGGCCAGGCAGGCATCGCTGTATAAACTTAAATCCATCCTCACTCTCAGGATTGGTAATCCCCACAGCTTTTATTCTCAAATGCTTTTGACTTCTAGGACCTAAAGTGTAGAGAAAGTAAGATCTGGCAAAACATCTGTGCTTTGGGCAGGTGTGGCCTGGAAGGAGAGAATTTTGAGCTCCCACCTCTGGCCTTGCTTGCAAAGATGCAGCACGTGCAAAAGGAGAAAGGACAGATGAAGGGACACAGCACAAGGATTACAAAGCCCAGGGCATAAGCATGACTGGATGGAGAAACACATCAAACAGCGCTCATCACATTAGGAGAATCCATTTGATTAGCCATCCTTAGAGCCAGGGAAAGTAGACATAAAAAGACGAGATGTTGATAAAGAGTAAAAGATAAAGCAAGTGTTAATGTTCCCAGGCATCAAATCTATTACATGTTGAAATCAAAGATTTTTCTGAGGCACGGCCATCCTGAAATTATAATAGGATTAAATGGAAAAGCATGAGTTGAGATAAAAATTCTCTCCATGCAAAGGCTTTTCAGGAAAATGGTAGTCATAAAAATTAAGCAAATTTATATTACCAAAAGCAAAGTCACATACTGCCTTTTGGTAGCATTCTCTGGGGTTGCAGCAGTATGATTTTAATAGGATTGGAAAGCATGGCTTGTACAGAGTCTAAGGGTGTGCTGCACTATCCAATATAGTAGCTGACAGCTACATGTGGCTACTAAAACATAAATTAATTGAAACTATATTTAAAAGTCAGTTCCTCAATCTGGGTACAGTGGCTCACACCTGTAATCCTAGCACTCAGAGAGGTCGATGTGGGAGGATCACTTGAGCTCAGGAGTTTGACACCAGCCTGAGAAAGACCAAGACCCTGTCTCTACTAAAAATAGAGAAATTATCCAGGTGTCATGGCAAGCACATATAGTCCCAGCTACTTGGGAGGCTGAGGAAGGAGGATTGCTTGAGCCCAAGAGTTTGAGGCTGTAGTGAGCTATGGGGATACCACTATACTCCACCCAGGGCAACAGAGTAAGCCTCAGTCCTCCCCCTTATCCCCCAAAAAGCCAGTTCCTCAATTGCATTAGCCATATTTCAAATTTTCAATTGCCAGGTGTGGTTACCAGCTACTTTATTAACACAGAGAACATTTCTGTCACTGTGGAAAACTCTGTCAGACAGTGCTACCCCATAGCAAACACAAAAGAACAACTTTCTGCAAAGAGAAAGTATTTAGTACTTTGAGGCATATTAGAAACCAAGTAGATTTTAGAGACAATGTTGAATAAATGAGATATAAGTGATAAAGATGATATTTACTTAAAATACACAGGAGTTTTGTTTTGTTTGGGGTTTGTTTGTTTGTTTGTTTGTTTGGAGACAGAGTCTCACTTTATCGCCCTTGGTAGAGTGCCATACCATGGCATCACAGCTCACAGCAACCTCCAACTCCTGGGTCTAAGCTATTCTCTTGCCACAGCCTCCCAAGTAGCTGGGACTACAGGCACCTGCCACAACACCCAGCTACACACGAGTTTTTAAAAATGGTTTATGCCTATAAACTAATGGTTTACAACTAATAAACTTTCAAAAGTAGCTAATATAAAAATAATAATTTTTTTAAAAGATTTCTTAAAACGTTAACAAACCCTTAGAGTTGACTTCCTTTAATTTTTATTGGTGAACACTTTGGCATTTGCAAGGAGTTTTACAATTTAATGTACAGGGGTTGTAGGTCCCCAGGGTTGCTGTGTGCGGTTGTGTAGGTTGTTCACTGAACAACTCTAGAGGCCTCATTCACATCTGCTGCAATGTGTGCTCTAGAAGAGTGCAGGGCACAGGCCGTGGGGGGACATACTGCAGCCCTGGGTTCCCTCACAGCAATTCTAGTTGAGACCATTGCTCAATATCACACACTCAGTAATTAGTAAGCTGAGGATCAAAATAAATTTTTCTAAATCTGAAAATTCCTGTTGACCACAGAATCGTAGTTTCTGAATACATAATCCAACGAGGATGAACACTAAAAAGAATGCTTTTGTGTGTGAGCTTCACCACAAACCCAACTGCTTGGCTGGAATCAGGGACCCTGAGATATTGACAGTATTGGAGGACACTTTCATGTGTGATCTCTTTTCAGACATGCATTTCTAAGACATGGGAAAGAACTTTCACTTAAATATGTCCCCTCAACCTGAAGGTTGAGGGTGGGAAACACCGTAAAATTGCCTTTGTCCTGGGTATCCAAGAAGAGATACTATTCAGTTGAAAATGTTTCTAGCCTTTCATGCATGCAAATTTGTGTGTGTTTAGTAAACAATGTGGCGGATAATCATGTAAGGAGTAGGACAGCACAGCGCCCGTGTCCCAGAGAGCTCAGGGAGCAGGAAGGCGTTATCTCATTAAGGCCGACAGCTGCCTCGGTGATGCAAGGGCATAGTAACCTCAACTGAACTTTTGCATGCTTTAGCTACCAGGGGCAGGGAACAAATCTAAATTATCCAAGGGAGGCTGCTTGGTTATGTGGCTGAAATCTGACACTGGGAGTTCAGGAGCCAAAGCTCTTGTGATCAGGCCTCCTGCCCAGCCTTCAGGGGACAACAGCAGCTAAAAAGAGGCAAAACCCATTTCCTGGAAGTTCAACTTGAGCATTCAGAGTGTGGCCAGAAACCACCAGGGTGGCATCTTCGTGCTGGGAGGGCTGCCAGAAATGGAAGGGCAGAGCAAGGAGGGACATGAGGGCTTCCTTGTGCTGCCCTCAAGTAGGGGAATGAGGGCCTCAGGCAGGGGACATTGCACATGGCTGTGGACACTTCCTCTGGTCCCAGAGTGACTTGAGCCTCAGTGTTGGGACTCCCAGCCCCATCTTTGCTGCTCTCTCGTGGTCTCAATCACCAGTTTTAAAATGCCACAGAGTAGCACACCCCCCAACACATACACACTCTCAGGACCCCATCCCTCACCCTGTCCTCCTGCTGCAGATGGCTATAGCCAATGCTGGTGGTGCCCGCCTGTGTCCTGTCACCTGCACCAGCAGGGCATGCAGCACTTGCCTCCATCTGCCTCAGAGCTTTCACTGGCTCTTGGAACCAGCGTGGCAGCCTAATAAGAGGCCGGAAGTGCCATGGAATTAACACTCAGAGGAGCAGCTCTGCACCAGTTATAAACACCCCGCTCTCTTGGCACTCAGACTCTCCCCACCAGCTCCAATTCCGGCTGCCCACGGAGGTAACCACTTGGAAACACACACGCGTGCTGGCTGCCTCCCCTTCCCTGCTACCTCCCCCACTCCCCTGCCCATATTTCCTTCAGCAGCTTGTGTCACAATCTGCTTCTGGGGGACCCAAATTAAGATAATAACCCAGCAAAAAAGTCTTTAAAACAGGGCAGTGCCTGTGGCTCAGTCAATAAGGCACCGGCCTCATATACTGAGGGTGGTGGGTTCAAACCCAGCCCTGGCCAAACTGCAACAAAAAAAAGCTGGGCATTATGGCAAGCACCTATAGTCCCAGCTACTCGGGAGGCTGAGGCAAGAGAATCACCTAAGCCTGAGTTGGAGGTTGCTGTGAGCTGTGTGCTCTACCAAGGGCACTCTACCAATGGCCATAAAGTGAGACTCTGTCTCTACAAAAAAAAAAAAAAAGTCTTCAAAACCATAGGATCTACCTGTTGTGCTGCCTCTTCCACTCACTGGCCCCTCTGGGCTCACAGCTGCCTGCAGCCTCCCATCAGGCAATAAGGTTGGGGGTGGGATTTGGATCCAGGTGACCTCCTGCACTGACCCCTGCCTGGTCCTTGGGGTCACTCTCTGACCTTCCTTGGTATCGGGTCAACTGTGAAAGGAAGCCTAGTGTGAAAGAAAAACCCTAACCTGCAGCCAAGTAACTTGACCTTGGGCAAACGTCTTAACTGAGACATAGTTCCACATCTCTCAGACAGGGCATTCTTCTCTCTTCCAGCAGCAAGAAGTGTGGCATAGTTGGTATTGATAGTCAAAATAGTTCATACAGGCACTGACCAATCAGAACAGATGCCAGTGAAAATATCCCAGGGTGACCCTGAGGGATAGCAGTGAGTAAAAGCCATGTACAGGGGCCACAGAGAGCAGCTTGTCCTTGGCCCATGGTTGAGAGGGAAGGAGATCAGGGATGAGCAGGCACATCAAGGGGTCATATATGTTCTCCTGATCTCCAGTAGGTGAGGGAAGCTTACCTCTTTCTCCCCTCTGCAGAATGAGATCACCCCTTGGGCTGCCCCCATGGACAGCCAGGGTTTGGCCACACCAGTCTGGGAGTGCAGCATGGCCAGGCAAAGAGAGACCACAGCTTTCTGTTGAATGGGTGTATGACCTCCAACAACAGGACAGGATGCATGGGCTCGGCACCTGCAGCTCAAGCAGCTAAGGTGCCAGCCACATACACCAGAGCTGGCGGGTTTGAATCCAGCCCGGGCCTGCCAAACAATGACAACTACAACCAAAAAATAGCCAGGTGTTGTGGCAGGCACTTGTTGTCCCAGCTACTTGGGAGGCTAAGGCAAGAGAATCACTTAAGCCCAGGAGTTGGAGATTGCTGTGAGCTGTGATGCCATGGCACTCTACCCAGGGCAACGGCTTGAGACTCTGTCTCAAAAAAACAAAAAACAAAAAAAAAAAGGAAAGGATGCATGACCTCCAAGGCTGTCCATGTTCTTCTAAGTTATACGTGTTCCACCTTTGACAACTCTGCAGCTTTTGTTCTCTTCTATTACCTCTTGTATCCTTGGTACCATGTGATAAACACTCCCCAAATCTATTCCTAGTCCCAGCTAGTGGGCATCTTTAAACCCCAGCCAGCTATCACAGCAAACCTATAAAAGTATGCTGGGGTGCCCAAGATCACCCCCTGATTTGACAATTCACTGGGAGGATTCACAGGACTCAGCAATAATGGTAACCATTCTTATGGTTTATTGTAGCAACAGGAAACAAAGCAAAGCCAGCAAAGAGATGAGCCATGTGGGCAAAGTCTACAGAAAATGGGCACAGGCTTCTAAATGTCCTTTCTCAGTGGAGTCATTCTTATCTCTTCCGACAACGAGTAGGGACAACACTTGTGAAATGTTGTCTACCAGGGAAGCTCATGAGAGATGCATTATCTGGGGGTTTTATTGGGCCTTGTCACATAGGTCCCCTCTGCCTAGTAAGTACCCAAATCCCAGGCTCTCAGAAGGAAAGCAGGTGGTCAGCACACACGACATCAGAGGCACTATGTGCCTCTCTCATCGGTCTTGAGAATGACAAGAACCGTCTCAAAGTCCGAGATCCCTGACTAGTGTCAGAACAACCTTGGGAGCTGGTCTTTCTAAAGACTGCAGCCTTGGGCCTGCTAGGTTAAGTGCTTTCTGTGCTTCACCTCATAGGGTTAGAAAGTAAGAAGCACAGGTCAGCAGTACTCTCTCTGTCACTATTCTCCATAAGAGAGAATAGTGGTGCTACCAGATTTTAACATTGGTAAGGCGGGACAACATGGGGGGCGCGGGGCAGGGGACCGGCAGGGCAGGGCCTGACAACAATGCAAACTTTGATAAGCGGTTCTCCATAATCACTTCTCACCAATTATTTGTTATTATTACAGTTTAACATTATAAAATTAACAAAAATGATATAAAACTCATATTGTGGCGAAATAGTCCCATGGCAGCCGAAAACTGTATATTCTCTTCTTGTTCTCCTGCCTGTTCGTGCATTCTTGCCAAAAATTGGGACTTTTTTAAAACGCCGCGGGAGGCGGGACAAATTGTTCGAAAGCGGGACTGTCCTGCCGAAAGTGGGACGTCTCGTCACCCTATGCTAGAGGGCTGACTTCAGTCCCCCCAAAATTCATACACACTTTGAAATCCTAACCTCCAGTCCCTCAGAATGTGACTAGCGCATTTAGAAACAGTGTCCTGTAA